>CM039483.1:607454-653992 GCA_022433065.1 Begonia loranthoides
TAAGCAATTTAATTCCCTTTCTTTTATCTTAAAACCATGAGACAGGTGGCAGAAACCTAGGCATTCCCCTAGACCCCCTGCCACACCTGGAATGCCTGGGGTTCTGCCACCTGTCACCACATCCTCCCCGCCATGCCTTTTTTTTTTAATTTAGTTTCATGGTTTTAAGATAAAAGAAGGGAAATTAATTTGCATACCCTATACTTTGTAATCAATGACAAGTCAAATTTTAGAGAAATTTTACTAATAACTAAAATTTTATACTATGAAAAAATTTTGCCAATGACCTCGCAGATGTTTTACGTCTAAATCTATACTTTAACACCTCGATTTTGTTGACGACAAGAATTGTTGGACCTATAAGAAGTTCGACGCTATTTTTTGCTTCAACAAATGTGATGATAAATATCAGAAGTTTGAGTTGATCGGAGGAAGTTAAAATTTCTCTCGGTAATAGATAGGGCAAATGATGTCCTTCGCGATTATATAGGCATATTTGCGTCTGTTGAGAGGAGAAACGTTGTCGTTTAGCGTTTAAAGAAGGGCCTTCAGTCGAAAATGGATGTCCCTCGTATTAAGAAGGACGTCTGTTATGGCCTAAACGATGGCATCTTAAGACAAGAGACGTCCATTGTGGGCAGAACGTAATTTTTGGGCGAGGGACATCCGTTATGGGACCGAGACGTCCGAAATAGGTCGAGTGACATTCGTTTTAGCGAGGGACGTCCGTCTTAATTGATGAAATTCGCGTATGTTTAAAAACGTGTATGCCTTGCATGTGACCCTTCGTAGTTAAAGAATTTGGAGTTCATCATAACCGTCCATTTTGATCCAGGGACATACCTCGCTCAATCCAACGACCATAGAATGTCATCTGCCATCGCCTTTGGAAAATGGCAGATTCAATCATAGACGTCAATCCCCTATAAGGGACGTCCTTCTCTCGATCCAACGACATGGACGATCGTCCGCCATTGCCTTTGGAAATTGATAGATTCAATCTTTGCCATTAATTCCGAGTGGGGGACGTCCTTCCTCGATCCAACGGCCTGCCATCGCTCGATAATCGTTCCAACGACCTTACGTCTTCTAATGAGCAGGAGGGACGTCCCTCGACCCTCGATAATTGACGTCCTTCGTCTCTGTTCGACGGTTGTTAGAAAAATTTCTTCAAGGTTTGACTTGTCATTGATTGTAAATTATAGGGTCTACGGATTTAATTTCCCGATAAAATAATACATGTTTCTTACTCAATTGCAATTTTTTTAGTGAAATTATCCAAACATAAATCATTGTTTAAACCATTTTCGTTTATAAATAAAATATTTATATATAAAAAATAGATGACGTAAATATCACTGTTACTTGTTAAAATAAATATTACAGTGAAAACGATGCTAAAACATTACTCTCAGTAATTTTAATTTTACTTCTGTTTTATACTAAAATTACAATAATTGAAGTAATCTTATCGCAAAGACAATGTCGGGAAGCTTCGGTATACTCTTCTTGTTGTCGAAAACAATTCTCACATTTTTCAATTTTTCGAACATCTTCCGGTGGCTCACTCCTCTCGATTTCACCAATCCAATTCTCATTATTATCTTCTCTTTCCTCTTCTTGGTTTGTCGTCATAGTTCATTGCTCATCACCAATGTTTCACTTTTTGCAGAGAAAAGTAATATTTCCACAGAAGAAAGTAATCGTTCTGTATGTGGAAAGTAATATTTTAAATATGTTTAGTGAAAAGACAACGTCACGCGCAGAAAGAAAACGTTCTGCAGTGAAATGATTACGTTTTTTAATGGAAAAACGTAATCTCGATATTTGTTCCGTTCATTTCTTATAGTTGAGTATTTTATTTGTTAGCGAAAATTATTCAGTAGTTGACTTGTTATTGAATCTATAATTCAGTGATTGTTTTGTTAAATTCCCCTATTTTTAACAATCACACCTGCTAATCTGTTGCATAATTTCAATAAACTTAAACTCAATAAATAGACTATCAACACTCAAGTAGTTACGAAATAATTAATATAAATTGATATTTTAGGTGGACGCTTACCTTTAAAACTAAGATCACCCAAATATTTATTGATGAGAGGATTTGTAATGGCCGAAGTGTTTAAATCTTTTTATTATTATTATTTTTAAATAATATTATACATAAAAATCGTTTATTTCAAATCATAGCAGAAATTTAAATTCAACGTAACAAAATTATTGTAAAATAAATACAACTAATAATAAAATACTTCAAACTAAAATCTAATTGATGAAAAACATAATTAAATTATAAAATCTTTCTTTTTCTTATGTTTTCCTTCAAATCATACCGACGGGTCAACTGCGCTTTGACAACGCATAGACGAAAGACAATACTTTGACTTCGTCTATGAGAATTACTCTTTAACCGTGCAATCAATTAATCTTATCATCTAAGTTCCTTTGTAAATCCATCATTACCTATATCACAAAGTTCAAACTATGAGTCTAACGTTCAGTAAATACATAACATAATATGTGTATGCAATGCCCTTTCGTAAAAATATGTATTTTCGTTCTTTCTTTCTTTTCTTTTAACTATCTCGCAACCTTTGCCAAGATTCTTATGGGAAGAGTAGACACGACTATGCGAAACACACCACTGAATCTTGTGAACTTCAGCTAGACAGTCTCCTATGTTGGGACCTCAGTTAGTGTTTTTATGTATTTGGATGAAGCTTTTCTTATATTCTAAACGCTTACAAACCCATTTTTGTAACTGTGCTCTAATAGTAGTACCTTTATTTAAGTGCACAAAGCGGTTGTGCACTCACTCAATGCATAACCATGTGGTGAACTTTGACCAAGCCCCGACATAATCAAGCTAACGAGCTTATCCCCCATAGGACCAATTTTTGAGACAATCTTTCCTTAACCTTTCGTATTCTTTTTACGTATCTTAAATTTTGTTTATATCTTTTTTATATTAAAACATATGCATGTAAACTGTTTTCGTTCTCTTATTGAAAAACATGATAAGTGGAATATACATGATACATGATAACAGTCTAACGTGCATGAACATTCAATAGTAGGCATATTCTTAAGTCAATGAAACGTAATATATTATTCAACGGTATCATCAAACATGCATGAACTAGACGAAACAGTCAAAACAGTATATAAATTGCATGAAACATCACTCATTAAAAACATATCCACGAAATAGTCAATAAAACATACTACCTTATCCTAACACTTTGTGATGCAGCCAAAGGCCAAACAAAACATCTCTTACCTAGGTTTTTATTAGAATCGAACTGTTCAACTTTCTTCAACGAATGCACTTCCTTTCAGAAAATATGTGCTATCAATAACATGAAAGCAAACAATCACAAAATATGTGCAACAAAGTGAAGAGTTAAGAGAAAAAATTGACACCAATTTGGTAACGCAGTTCGGCTAACCTTGCCTATGTCCACGCTTCAAGGTCCCCCTTTGAAGATTTCTTAACTTATAACCAACCCGATTATATTTGATTGATTTTCACAGGTGTCAATCAAACCTTACACGACTATTCCAGGGCATCACCTTTTTTATTGATCTTTAAGGGCGTCAATTAAGCATACTTTGACTGTTCTGGGGCATCATCCTTGATTATCGTTTAAGTACAATGAAAGGAATTGGAAATTACAATTTGTATGCTTAACTCTCAAATTAAGGAATGAGAGAGTTATGTTTATGCACTCAATCTAGAAAAGAAATATCATGGAATGATTTTGGTAACACTTCAATAAGATTTCTCTTCCTTAGTTCTTCAATTTGAAGTGCCTCTTTTTATAAAAAAAAAAACTGCTTAGCCAGTTGATCACCCTCTTGTTCAGTCAACCACTTCCTGGCCATTGGAATATTATCGTTATGATTTCTGTTGGTCTAGTCGTTCGCTTTATCAGCCTCAATAAAACTGCATTAGTGCAACTTGAAATAGAGTTTGCTCACTGTCCATTTTCTGGTCAACTGCTTCTCACTTTTTTAGCATGTAGAGCAATTTGTCTTGATTCTAATTGACTGCATCCATGCCCTGGTCAACTACTTCCACTAGTTTGGCTCTCTGTAGCCTTTTTGGTTGACTGCACTCACTGCCTTAGTTGACCTATACTCCATGTTTTGAACATTTTCAATCTTTGAAGTCTCAATAATCAATATATAACCTACATGGAGTTAGACAGACATATTAGTAAAATTAATAGAGGGTATTTCCAATAAGATCATATATAATCATAATGATAAACATATTAAATTCATACAATTCTAAACAATTTATCAACAACTAAATTACCCATCATCAAAACAAATAAGCCTAAAGTTTCTTAAGCTAACAATCTCTCCATTTTTTATGATGACAAATATATATTAAGTTGTTTATGATACTCCCAAAGCATGAGCATGATGTATTGCATATTATAATATCTCCCCCTTATGCAAATTATATTTCCTTTTGTTCATGCAATTCACGTATCTTAATCAACTTAACTTAATATCACTCACTTCTCCCTCTTTGGAATTATCAAAAAGAATTCATGGGGGGAAGGCAAAATCAAATATTAGTTAATTCAATTTATAGCTCAATTCATTTAAAAGAATTACTCCCCCTTTGACATTATCCAAAAATACATAATTGGGGGTAAGTAGAAAATTAAAACAAATCATTCAAATAACTCTCCCTTTGACATTTTCCAAGCATAATTAATTGGGGGAAGAAAACAATCATAGTAAAAAAAATATATATAATTTAACTTAACTCAAATTATTTTAAAGTATTACTCCCCCTTAGACATTGTACACAAAAAAATTATTGAGGAGATATAAGAGCTTAGCATCAAAACATTAAAAAAAATCTCTCCCATTTTGTCATTATACAAAACAAATCAATAGGGATCTCATCATCAAAACAACTCATTCAAAAATTTTTGTTTTATGCCAATTTTAGAATTGATACTAATAGGAAGATGAAAATTATCTAGTTCTAGATACCAAAGAAAAATGCATACATTGAAACCAACATTATTTATATCTTTATCCAAATAAAAAAAATATACCAATTATACCAATTGAAAACATTCAAATCAATTTTATTAAACTGAATAAGCATTATATTAAACTCAATAAGAATTATTTAAGTTTAAAGAATATTACATTCAATAAGAAGAGTAACAAAACTTTAAAGAGTCTCCTTTCATCCATAATCCAAATCATTTATACAAAAAGGAAGAACTTATATCCTACACTCAAGACTTAATTGTCTTTCTTATGCACCCAAACCTTTTTGGGTCCTTGAGTAATAGGTTTGATTCCTTTAGGAACCCATATCAATTTAGAATTTATCATTTTGCCATTAGATTTCAATGGACAACAAAAAAATTTATATCCTCTACAATTACAATTATTACAAATAGTAGGACAAAAAAAAAAATTCTTATAAACCTTTTTCTTTTAAAATGATTCATAACCAATTCCGCCCTTATCAAAGGTTACCCTTTGATTTCCTAGAAGCATATTTAAATTTTTGCTTTCATTCGTAAATTTAAGCATTATATTATTCAAATAATCATTTTTAATTTTCAACATGCTAAGTTCATTCTCAAGTGATTGAATAGTAGCATACAAATCATCATTTTTTATTTTTCAAATCACAACTATTTTTTTCAAAAGATTTAATAATATCAACATGCTTTTTCCCAAAATTGTCATTTTCTTTTTTCAACAATGTATATTTGGTCTTAAGCAAGTTGAATTATTCATAAAAATCAATTAAAAACATCTAGCAATACATAATCATCATCATTATCGTCTAAATCGCTAGATGAGTTTTGTACATTGTCCTCCTTGGTCATGAAGCAAATGTTGGCCACTTCTTCACATCCGGATGAATACTCTTCGTCACTATCATTCCATGTGGCTAACATAAATTTATTTTCAAAGGCTCTTGATGTCTTTTTTGCTTTTGGACAATCAAATATGGTGTGTCTGGGTTTTCTGCATCCAAAGCAAACTATGACCTTCTCCACTTTCCACTTCTTTCGTTGAAGGTACTTGTTGAATTTTTGCGTTATGAATTTTATGTCCTCATCTTCATCCTCTTTCCAAGATTCATTTTGGTTGCTTGAGGAGGCTTTGAAAGCAATGTTCTTTCTCTTGGAGATTTGCTCCTCCTTTTCATTGTCCATCATCATGATCTCATGCGTCATTAGGGAACCAATGAGTTCCTCTATCTTTAATACCTTGAGATCACATGCCTCTTAGATTACCATTACCTTTGGTTGCCAAGTTCTTGGTAGACACGTAAGAATTTCCCTCACCAACTCTTCATTGGGATAAACTCTACCAAGAACTTTTAAACTATTAGTAATGTTAGTGAAACGAGTAAACATATGACTAATAGTTTCATCATTATCTATGCAAAACAATTCATAAATCATGTATAAGCATGCTCATTTTATTTTCCTTTACTTGGTGAGTGCCTTTGTATGTGACTTCAAACAATTTTCATATTTCAGATGCATTGTCAGACCCTTGCACCCTATTAAACTTATCCTTATTTAATGCACAATATAAAATATTAATAGCTTTAACATTCCTACTTAATTTTATTTTATCAATATCATTATATTCGCTATAGCCTTTTGGAATATTTATACTATTTTCAATTTTCATTAGGACATATGGTTCATTTTCAATTATGCTCCACAAAAAGTAATCCATAGATTGAATGATACTTCTTATCCTACACTTCCAATAAGCATAATCATTACCGTAAAAAAATAGAGGTTTAGAAATTGATTGTCCTTCAACATTCATATTGAAAGCCATAATGTATAAAGAAGAATTCAAGCAAATATACTAGTTATCACATAAAAAGCTATAAACCTAGCTCTGATACCAATTAAAATGATCATGATAGTCCTAATAGGGGGGGTAACTTGGCTATCTAAACTTTTTTGTGCGATTGTATAAATTCTATTATTAACTATGTTATCAATAACATGCAAACAAAATATGTGCAATAAAGTAGAGAGTTAAGAGAAGAGAATTGACACCAATTTGGTAACATAGTTTGACCAACCTTGCCTACGTTCATGCTTCAAGGTCATCCCCGGTTATAACCTACCCAGTTATATTTGATTGAACTTCATGGGTGTCAATCAAGCCTTACACGACTATTTTGGGGTGTCACCTTTTTGATTGATCTTTACGGGCGTCAATCAAGCTTACTTTGACTGTTCTGGGGCATCACCCTTGATTACTGTTTAAGTACAATGAAAGGAATTGAAAATTACAATTTGTATGTTTAACTCTCAAATATATAAAGTCCCAAGTTAAGGAATGAGAGAGTTAGACGTATGCACTCAATCTAGAAGAGAAATATCATGAAATAATTTTGACAGCACTTCGATATGATTTATCTTTCTTAGTTCTTCAATTCGGCGTGCCTCTTTTTATAAAAAAACTGCCAACCATTCTACCACCCACTTGCTTGGTCGATCGCTTCCTGACCGTTGGAATATTATCGTTTTGATTTTTGTCGGTCCAGTCGTCCACTTTATCAGCCCTTGTCAACCGCATCAGTGCAACCTGAAACAGAGTTTGCTCACTGTCCATTTCTTGGTCGACCGCATATCCTGTTTGGTCGACCGCTTCTCGCTGTTTCAAAATGCAGAGCAATCTGTCTTGATTTCAATTGACTCCATCGATGCCCTAGTCAACCGCTTCCATTGGTTTGGCTTTCTGTTGCCTTTCTGGTCAACCGCTCTCACTGCCTTAAACCTATACTTTGTGTTTTGCACATTTTCAATGTTCTAAGTCCCAAAAATCAACCTATAAGCTACATGGACTTAAACAAACATATTAGTAAAGTTTAATACCCTTGTTAGAGGGCATTTTCAATAAAGATCATATATAATCATAATGATAAACATATTAAATTTATACAATTCATAAACAACTTATTAACAACTAAATTACTCATAATCCAAACTAATAAGCTTAAACTCTCTTAGGCTAACACTACATCTTGGGGTTCTCGGGTAATTAGGGTTCTAATCCAAACCCTATTATTTATAGAGGTTAAACCAGAAAGCTTCGTGGGATAAAATCCCACAAAAATTGCCTCTAAATTTTATCTTTCCTAAAGGGTTTAAGGATTGAAACATAGCTCGCAATAATTTGGAAAAACTACCTTAAACTAAACCTACTTGAGCTACAGTTGTAATATCCCAGATTTTCGTAGTACTAAGCATAAGGTCTAAGCGATGATTATTGAGGATTTATGGGGTGATTGTAGTATAGAGATGAGGTTTAGGGTTTTTGGATTGCTGGAAGTGTGATTTTTCCAAGTGTTTAAAGGGATGATAAGGGATAAGAGAATGGTCAATCATTGCTATAGGTTTGGGAGATCAATAAAGTGGGATGCAGTCGATCGTCAATGTTGCAAATCATTACAGAAGCAAAGGAATTTGGAAGCGGTCGATCAACTAGAGGCATGATCGACCGGTTCTAAAGAGAAATCTTTATAGGTTGCAGTGATTTTTGAAGCGGTCCATCGCCTGAAGGGGGATGATCTACTGGGTGCAAAGCAAAAATGTTCCAGAGAGCAGTGATTTTGGAACCGGTCGATCGTCCACAGGAGGGTGATCGATTGGGTTGAAGCAGTTTTGGGAAAATATTGATTTGCGGTCGATCGTCTACTAAAACGATGATCAACTAGTATTTCTAGAGAAGACAAAATTGCGGTTGATCGTCAGGGGATAGCGGTCGATCGTGGTCGTGATTGCATGATTTGCGGTCGATCACATGAAGAAGGTGATCGACAGGGATGAATGAAACGTTGCATGAAATTGTATGGACGTGTACTATGAGTGGAGGAAAACGACGGATGGCTCTTCATGGATGCTTAAGCGCTGCTTTCCTTGCCTTGATCCAATTATGCCACCGTCATTTAAGAGACATCCCAAAAGGATGCGAAAACAAAAAATAAAGAATGTTGATGAGGCCCAAGCTAGACAGTGCTACCCAGGAGATATCTGAACATGATGTATGGCCGATGTAGGGGTGTGGGGCACAATTTCTGCTCGTGTGAAGGTAGAGGCCCAGAGTCAAGTACATGCGGCGACCGCATGTCAAGAGGCAGAGGCAGCAGAGAAAGCTCGCAGGGCACATTTATGGGTTTCACATTTCCCAACATAGTCTTAGAGATAGTTCCCGACATAGTTTTAGAGACGCAGGTGAGCACATTATTACGTTTATGTTTTCATGTGTTATTTTAACTATGTTAATTTTATTAGCAATGTGTTATTCAGGAGTATGATGGGCAAGGTCTACAAACACAAATATGGACTTTAACCTTCCTTGATTAGATTTGGCAATGCCTTGATGAGATTGTTGGTGGGCAAAGATATACAAAGAAGTTAAATGAACGACAAGTTACTGTTGCATCTTACAAGACTAGGACACACTGATTCTTAGTGTACATGTACTTTATATGCTTGTAACAGAATTGTTAAATTGGTTTATGTCTATAATGCACATATGCACGATATAGGTGTAATTGAATTGATAAATTAGTTTGCATTTGTAATGCCCATATACATGATATGGTTGTAATAAAATTGATAATTTTGTTGTTAATGATGAATGAAAATTGATTAGTTGAAAATATAAATTTGAACAAAGTGGAATTGAGACAAATTAGAAACAGATTAAGTGGAATTGTGGAATTGTGTTATGGCACGAGGAGGAGTAAAAATTCAAAGGGTTATGGGACCTTTGGAGAAGGAAGTGGTCGATCAAATGAGGAATGATCGATCGCCTGGATATCAAATTAGGTTTAGAAGTTCTCAGGTTAGTAAATCGGTTGATCAAGAGTTTAGTGGTCGATCGACTTCTATACAGGTTGTAAATATTGGATTGTTGTAGTCGTTTGTAGGTGAACAACCAATTATTTACAGATTGTAAAGTTTTTGGTTTGTGGTCGATCAATTGAAGAAGGTCATCGACCGGTATACTAAAGAATATAAATAGTCTAGTCTCAGACTGTTTTGCGGTCTACTTTCTGCCACAGAATTCTTATGTTCCGCTTAGGAAAGTTGACCTTACGCTGCGGAATGACATACTTCTGCAACGAAACGACCTATTTCCGCAACTGAATGTTGACATTCCTCGGCAGAATGTCAGCATTTCTTTGCCTTATATATTTCAGTGTTATGCACAGTTTACTTAAATTATTGCAATGAATATGTTAATTCTTTTTCAAAAAAATGAAAATTTTGCAAGAGTTTCCCTTGTTTTAGTCTATCCCACTTGTGCTATTATAAAAACCAAAAATCTAACTTGACAAGATATTTTCCAAACATAAACGTAAACATCTATTTTCCATGTCAAAATAATTAACTATGTAAAGAGACAAAATCAATAACTACGCTAAGAGACAAAATTAACTACGCAAACGAAAACCAATTTTTTATTATGTACAACAAAATTAATATATCAATCTGTATCCCTACACATCAACTACACCAAGTCGGCGCTGCCTTTTTCTTGTGAGATTTCCTCTGCAAATCGGTGATCGTAAATGACAACTGTGGGTCCACGTATACGTTGGACACTTTGGAGAACAATGGACTTTTATCAGGTGGCTCTTTGTAAAGGTGGAAGCTAGTCTGCTTGCAATTTAAGAGTAGCCCTAACCCCTCACTCGTACTCCGAAAGATGTCATGCGGGCTTAAATGCAAAGGAAAAAATCAGCACATAAGCAGAAAGCAATATGAATCTACAGATGGGAAAAGATATACCACTCTTTGTCCATTGGCGTTACGACTATCACAATTGCTTCAGGCAGCAACACCTGGTAAAGGTAGTGAGTATGCAGGTCAATGGATGACATAAAACATGCTTACTTTGGATGGAGTCTTGCATACCCATACCCCTTCAACTCTGGAGATCCCCATGCGGACCACTTTCAATTTTTTATAAACGTCAGTGGATTTCTCTTTGATTCTCGGCTTCTCATTCGAGATCGGTACCCCGTAGTGCTTAACAATTCTCTGAACGATCAAATTAAATGGTTGACTCTTAGCCGGGTTGTTGAGGACCTCATACATGTGACTCAAAATCACATAGTCGATGTTTACTTTCTTTCAGTTGAACACCTTCTCCAACACATAAAGATCCATGCAGCTAACATGGTCTCGATATCCATCCCGAGGAAAAATTGTGTGTGTCATTATGGTGTGGATTACTCGGGCTTTAGCGTACAAGTTATTGGACTTTGGCTTCTTGAACGCTGCTATATCATAATCGCGATGCAACAATCTCAGCATTGTTAGAATTTCTCCTCGTCTGATGAAAGGTGGCTCCCGAAACACGTGGTAATAGTGCCCCCTTGGTTCCTCTGTCGAACATTCAAACAGCAAGTTAATATCCTTAGGAGTCATTCTCAACTCCCGTCCAAATATGTAAGTCTGGACCTTTAATGGTTGGGTGGACAGTTTCAAATTGGCATAAAAGAGTTTGACAATTGATTCATAGAAACTTTCACCCAATCTGTACAACCCAGCTAAGTCGGCCCCTCAACTAATTTTTCAATTTCCAATTCAGCCAAAGACTCAAAGTCTACTCTTCTAGATACAATAATTGAATGATCTTTAACATCGGCTTCATACCGTTAATTCGCTTTGCCTGTCCTAAAGAGTGGGGAGTGGAACCTCTCTGTAATAAGTTGGAAACAGACCAATGGACCTGCTATTGGTCGTTATCGAGGCTGAGGTTGAGGTTGTGCTTCAACCTTGGCTTTTGTAACAGGGGCAACCGCAACTGTTCCAACTTCAATCGCGGCTACTCCACCTTCAACCGTGGGTGCTCCACCTTCAACGGCGGCTGATGCATTGTGGTGCAACTGACTGACAATGAATTCAGTTGCAAGCCATCTGCGTTCATGAGCCGAGTTCATTTCTGCTGGGGGTTACGGCTGAGACTGCGATGGAGCAACCTTATGCCTGAGAGTCATTTTCTTTCTCCTAGAATCCATTGGAATGGATGAAACACTGAGAAAATTCGCTCTGAGAGTACGGAACAGTTAGGAAGTTTGCCGAGAATTTCGTGGTTCGCTGAGGTATCGGTGAACTCACCGGAGTGCACAATCCATTGTTATATAATAGAGCACTAGAATGCAAAACGATACATGACGTTTCGTGGTGAAAAGTCGATGTTCTGTGGGGGATTATTGTAAATTTTATTTAATACTGACGTTTCATGGCACAACGTTACTCTATCTGCCGCGGAACGTCAGTGCTAAAATCTTCATATTTAGCCTTGACGTTTTGCGTAGGAACGTGTATTGTTCCGTTGCAGAATGAAAATTTAAATATTTAATGACAAACGTGACAATGATGTTTGCTGCGTATATTTTTCATAGTTCAATGATTAAATTGTTAATAAAAATACTTTAATGATTAATTTGTCATTGATAATAAAATGTAGTGGTTGATTTGTTAATTTTACAAAAAAAAACAAGGGAAATTAATACCGCAAACCCTATAGTTTGCAATCAATGACGAGTCAAACCCTGAAAAATTTTTGCTAATAACTAAAATTCAGAACAATGAAAAATTCTCGCCGGCGACCTCGCAGTCACATTTTCCATCCAAATCTGTCGACTTTAACGCCTCTGTTTCGTCTCCACCAAGAACCGTCAAACGGAGACGAAGGACGTCAATTATTGGGGCCGAAGGACGTCCCTCCTGCTCGTTGGAAGACAAAGGATGATTATCAGGCGATGGCGCACGTCCCTCTTGGCAGTTAGATCGCGGAAAGACGTCCCCCCTCGGAATTGATGACTAGGATTGAATCTGTCAATTCCTAAAGGTGATGGCAGACGATCGTCCAAGGCCATTGGATCGAGGGAGGGATGTCCCTTATTGGGATTGACGGCCAAGATTGAATCTGCCATTTTCCAAAGGCGATGGCGGACGCCATTCCATGGCCGTTGGATCAGGCGAGGGATGTTCCTTATCTGGATTGACGGCCAGGATGGAATCTGCCATTTTCCAAAGGCGATGGCGGATGACATCCCATGGCCGTTGGATCGAGCAAGGGACGTCCCTGGATTGCAATGGTTGGTCAGGATTGACTCCAAATTAAGATGGTCACGTGCAAGACATACGCGTTTTTAAAATGCACGAATTCCCTCAATTAATACAGACATCCCTCTTCCATAACGGACGTCCCTCGACCAAGACTATGTTGTTCTGCCCTCAATGGATGTTTCTCGTCTTAAGACGACATCGTTTAGACCATACCGGACGTCCGTCTTAATGCGAGGGACGTCTGTTACATATCGAATGTCATTCTATGCACACTAAACGACAACGTTTCTCCTCTCGATAGACAACACAAATCTTACTTATAATCGCGAAGGACATCCTGTGCCCTAGATATTGCAGAAAGAAATTTTTTCTTGCCCCGACCAACGCAAACTTCCGATATCTATTCTCACGTTTGTTGAAGCGGAAAATGGCATCGAAGGCAGTGCAAGTGTCAAATAAGCGTAAAGTGGCTCCCTCCGAGACTGAAGGTCGAGAACTCGTGTCTGCAGAGGCACAACCCTGGTTCAACTCGGCCTCCTCCAAACAACGGTACAATAATGACATTATACCCGGTGCCGTAATTATACCTAGGAGGGTAGATTTCAATGCCTTTGTTGACATTGGATTAAAGGAAATGTTTAAAAGCATTGGTCTCTATGGATTGTGCACGATGGGGAGGCCATTATTATGAGAGGGTTGTGAAATTATTTTATGCAAATTTGGAGTTGGACAGCCCTAATGAGCTGAGGACGTTTGTTTATGGGAAACAGATTAGGCTAACTCTTAATGAGTTGAATGAGCTTGTTGGATGCTCCATGGAGGAGCCAACGGAGGAGTATTTCCATGTATCGAAGGAACCCGACTTTGTAAAACAAGGAGAAGATCTGACTTTGCTAAAGCAATTGGCTAGCAATCCAGAAGCCATTGAATCTTTCTCTTAGCCCAAATCAAAGAACCTAAATGCTAAAGCAAGAGTCACCCATCACATGATCATCCACACAATTTTGCCTCATGATGGACATAAAGACCATGTCAGCTGCATAGATCTCTATGTGATTGAGAAGCTCTACAATGGAAAGAGGTTCAACCTTGCCTATGTCATTATTAATCAAATGAAGTCAATCCTGAAGAGTCCAAGGAAGAATCTTCCTTATTATTGGCTCATTCAGCATATCGTTGATAGCAGCGGGTTGGCTGTCCCTCCCAAGGAGCGACGAACCAATGGAAAGGCACTTGACGTGTACAATCAAGTGACATTGGCTCGAATGGGACTGCACAAAGTAGGAGGGGAGTTGGTATCCAAAGGAACAGACATTCCCTCCACTCAACCTGCACATCTTCCTTCCACGTCAGCTGCACCTCCTCCATCAAATTCAGTTGCACAATTGCCTTCAACGTTAGCTATACCTCCTCCTTCGACATCCACTACACTAATTCCATGGACGTTGGATGCACAACCATCAGATCAAGTGGAGGTGGATGACGATTTTATTCATCCTACGACAGATGATGAATCTTCCCTTCCTCGGTCCTCGTCCTATGTGCTGATTAGTGAGGAGAGGTGGCAGTGGCTTGTCACCAAGTTGGAGAGATAGGAGAGGCAACTTGACAAGATTCAAGCACTGTACTCAAATGACAGAAGCCCAGTCAGCTCCTATAGCAACCCAGTCAGCTCCTCTAGTAGCCCAACCAGCTCCTCCATCAGAGTATGTCTTTTAGCTTACTTGCTCTTGCCATATATGCATTAGTACTATTGATTAACGATGTGTCACAATTGTGCAGGTCTCCTATGACTATCATTAGGAAATCGTCCCCTCCTCCAACCCTTGCCAAAGTTCAGCAGATATTGGCAATGGGTCCTCCTTCGATGGAAGCAGTTTCAGTGTCTGCTTCACTGCTAAAAGTGCAAGTGGTATGTCTTCAATTTGGTTTTGTACAATGTGTTGAATTTACACTCACACTGAATTTTTATTGCAGCATGTGAAGTTGATGGACGAGTTCATGAGACTGGCACAGGCAAATACCAAGAGCGACAGGGAGATGTGTGGTATACTCTGCGGCTCCAAGGTAAGAAACAATATGATTTGAAAGTTATTCTCAGTTTTGATTGTATGCTGAAGACATTGTGTGGTGTGTTGTTATTTTTCAGGGTAAAGAAGTTTGTTCAATAACAACCCTCCTCATTTCAAAGCATTCGGGAGCTTCGCAATGGGTTAGAATGATTAACCAATGTACAAGACGCTGTTATTAAAACTAAATAAATAAATAAATATCTTGCTTTCTTAACATGCAGTGCATGACATTGAATGAGGAGATATTAGAGGTTCAAACGAATGAGGGACTGCTGACTCTTGATTTTATCCATGTAAGGCACTTGTATTTATTCATGCAATATTTTTATCTCGTATAATATATGGATGTTATTTCAGATACACCCAAAGCAATCATGTTTCATGTCATCTATTGACGTTTACATACAGTATGGGTACCAATTGATGCTACCAGAGTCATTTGCAATTGTCCTGGCACCTACAGATAAAAAATTGTATATTTTCTCACCTAGCGCTTTGAAAGAAGTGACAAACTTGTAGAATCGATATACGTCTATAGAGGAAAGGGGGGGGGGGGTGTGAATATAGTGTTCTAACTTTTTCATGCGATATTTAAATCTCTAAAACCCTAAGTGATTTATCAAATATAATTAAATAAGCGATCACAAATATATGATAAAGTAAGGAGAGGGTTAGAGAAATACACAAGGTTTGTTTACGTGGTTCGGCAACTCGCCTACGTCCGTGCTCCAAGTTCCACTTGGAGATCCACTAACTAATTGACTTACGGGTGTCAATTAAAATGTTTACAATGACTAATTCTAAGGGCGTCACCCTTTGACTATTGCGGGTCATCAACCTTGACTATTACGGGGCGTCACCCTTAATTTGACTATTGCACGGGGTCACCCTATATTTGACTATTGTGGGTCATCAACTGTTGATTGAACTTACGGGCGTTCAATCGAGCCTATGACTTTTTCAAGGCGTCACTCTAATGTGATGAATTATTAAGGAATCACCCTTTACAATTTAGCACAATGTAATTTGGAAAAATAAAGCTCTAAAAAACTAATCCGAATTCTCCCAATAATAACTCGCAAGTTTATGGGTGGGGAGAATTGGATTTGCAGCGCTCACGGTGATATAGAATCGAGTCTTGAGTTTGGCAAGGCTTCGCCTTGATTCTTCGTTCGTTGTGGTGAGCTTGGAGTGCATCTCTATATATAGGACACAGACTTTTCGGACATCCTAAAATAGTTTTGGTCGACCGCATCCAACCGTTGAAGAATATAGCTGTCCGCCCATTGAGATTTGACCATTGGAGGCAAATGGCTATATCAGATGTCCCAATTCTCGCTAATAGACGTCCAAAATCAATCCAGATAACACGCCAAATATTACATATTCAAATCATTGTCGACCGGACTCGTCCGCGCTCCATCTGTTTCTTTAAAGTGTCACCACAGCAATATGACAGACGTCCTTTCCTCCATGAGGGACGTTGGTTTCTCTAGTTCTATATGAACACAATGACGTTTCTATGGCACGCAACATCTGTTCCTTCATAGCTTCATCCGTTCTTCGAGTCCAGATTAGCAGTATTATGATGGGCGTCCTTTCCAGCATCAGGGACGTCTGAAACTCCAAATCTTCGCCGCTGCTTTATGATAAACGTCTTTTCCTAAATGAGGGACGTTCGTTGCTCCATTTCTTCATTGAGTAGTATGACGAACGTCCTTCCCTTCATAAGGGATGTCCGTTCCTTCATTTCTACATACATAGGACGTCCATTTCTTCACAAACTTCCTCCGCCCAACGTCCATTTCATCTCATTCTTCACTGCTTCATAATTCTTCGATATCCTAAGTCCCAAATTGATATATAATCACTGCATGGACTTAGATAAACTTATTAGCACACTTTAATACCCTCAATACGGGTATTTCCAATAAAACATGGATATAAATATTATGATAAAAAACACTAAGAATAATATCCGAATAATGCAAACCACAACTTATTGATTTTATTAAATTAAACAACATTTTAGTCATCATCAAAATAAAACTTAGCCTAATAAAAAGGCTAACAAAACTAATTTCGCTTCCCAATTGCAGCCCACATGGCATATTTCAAGTCTCGCGCTTAGGGGAGTCGGTGATTGCCGAGTGTTCGCTTCAAGGCTTTCATCTTCATGACCCGCATATACCGAATGTCCTTTACAAGCAAACCACTCATGTCGAGATGAACCTCAACTAGCAATTCAAGGTCATTGATATCTGGGGCAACCAGGCAACATCTGTAAAAGCTGCAACAACTGCAAAAGCTGCAACATATGCAAGATATGCAAGAACTGCACGAATTGCAAGATATGCAAGAACTGCACAAACTGCAAGAACTGAAAAAACTTTAAAAAAGTGGCTCAATTGAGATTTTTTATCAATGTTTATTTGCAATACCCCGATAATTTTCCCCGTTTATATAATGTAATGAATTTTGTGAAAACTAATATGTTATATTGCGGGGTGATATTTTGTCAAATAATACCATGTAAATATATGAGAAATATTATGGAGTGGTTTAAGTATAAATTTTAAAGGGGGAAAATGTGCATTTCTGAGTTTTCGGTCGAGGTCGTGGTCGAAGAATTCGACCGAAATGCATTATAGGTTGTATATGATATTTTAGTCGAGTCGAGGTCGAGATTTCAGACAAGTATCTCTACTGAAATGCATTCCAGAGCACATTTGGGGTTTTCAATCACACTGCGGTCAACTAACGGTTGAGTTGCGGATGTGAAAGATTTGAATTTGTCGAATTTGTTGACATTTCGGTCGATATGCGGTCGAGGATTTCAGATGCCTTCCTTGATCGAAAAACCAATTTAAAGCAAGAAACTCATTCTTTTTCAGACAATTCCTCTCTCCCTCCTTCGATTTCTCTCTCCCTTGCGACATTTCTCCCTCCCCGGAGATGATAGGAAACTTTCCACATATTTTTGACCCAATGGACCACCCTCCTTTGGTTTGGGTAATTGTCCCTTCATCCACGTGGGTCTATCTCTCTCTCTCTCTCTCTCTCTCTCTCTCTCTCTCTCTCTCTCTCTCTCTCTCTCTCTCTCCCTCGTTTATAAGTGGATGGCATGGGTGATGTTTCTGGCTCTTCCTGGTGTGAGTTGCAAACGTGAGGATACTGAGGAGGGTGGTGAGTGTTGTGTTGCTTTGCGAGTGAAGGATTAGTCTGTGAGCTGTGGGAAAATTGAAGTGAGCCCTGTTTTTGGAAAAATTTCCTAGGTGTGTAGCTGCACTGGTGATAATTCTATGGCTATGAAGAACTGTTGAGGAGTGGCATTCTGCTTAAGGTAAGAAATTTGAGTTGAGTCGCTGGCCAGTGGAGGCCCTACACTACAAGTAACGTCTATTTCTCTTGTTGTTGTTAATGTTCCTGCTTAGTTTTAGGAATGATATTTTGTATGTTGGATGCATTCTGGATTATCTATGATGCTAGAAATTTTTGTTACTCATTGGGTTTGTTGCTGCAAATTGTTTGGGTTGAATCCTCTTCGTGCTTTTAGTTGATGGTTTGCCATGATAGTGATTGCTTGGTTTAACTTCTTGTTGTTAATTGTTGGTACGATTTTATAGTATTAGCCTTGAAATGTTGAGTGTTCTCTTGTCTCAATTACTGCTCACATATTGGTTGCTTCAATGGATTCTGCTGCTAATTGCTAATGCTAGTTAAATGTGAATATTTTCCATTAATATGTCAAGCATGTTTTGCTACCCCATTTTGAAGTTGTTTGTTGGTTCCTTTGGATATTGCTTCATTGTTCTAAATGTCTCATGCATGATTAGTTCTATGTTGGTTTCAATAAAAGCTTCCTAGTTTAAACTCCCGGTATCGATCTATAATGCCCTGTTATAATCTGTACGGCTGGTTTCGCTATTGGACTTTACTTTGTTTATATTTGTTATATTTATGTTCGTTCATATCATTAAAATTATCGTCAAGCATGTTTAGTGTTTTGGTTATATCGCTGCTGTCTTTCCTTTCGAAAACTAAGTATAATTTGTACGTTTTATTTCGTTGAAAATCTAGCATGTTTCAATGTTTTTTTCTGTCGAAAACAAACCACGATTGCACATTTTATCTTGCTAAATATCTAGCGTGTTTTGCGGTTTTTTTCTATCAAAAACTAAGCATGATAGCACGTCTTATTTCCTATGATTTCGCTATTACTTGCTGTCATTTTTCTATCAAACTTCAAATATGATAATACGTTGAATACCGCTGTTGTTCTCCTATAATCTGGAAATCCCTTGGTGATATAGAATTGTGACTTCTTGATGAGTGGATTGAGTTGTTTATTGTTGTAGTTCTAGTATTTCATTGGCATGCATCATGATAATAGAAACAATTAGAAAATATCACGCATAGGTTGGTATTCATTTGTCTGAGGAAAAAGATAAAGAAAATAAATATTAGGGGAATTGGAGGTGGGGAGGTGGTTCGGATCGTAACTAGGTAGACTCGAGATTATACTCTTCCCTCGGTAGGATGCGAGAGCCTATCTGACCTAACGGGAGACTCGAGATTATACCCTTCCCCTTTCGTATCGCGAGAGCTTGTCTACCAGAGGGTTGCCGACTAGCGGCCACCCTCCCTACGATGAAACCTCCAATGTCTCAACTCAACGTATGAGTTGATGTATATGTAACCGTGAGTAAAGAACAGTTTGGGTAGATCTCATTCTGACATAATGAGTTAGAGGCATACATCATATTGCATAACTCATTTCTTGCTGGGTCTTAGGCTCACAGTTTGCTTGTGGTGTAATTGAGTGTTTGGATATGGTTACTGTAGTACCCCGGTAATATTTTCCCCGTGTATGAGGTGTAATTAATTGTTGGAATAATTCATATGTTACGTTGTGTGAAGGTACGTGTTCAATTAGGATATGTTTATATGGGATAAATATTATGGGATAAGTAAAGTACGGAATTTGGATGAAAAAGTGTGTAATGGGAGATTTCGGATGCAACGAAAATCATGTGTATTTGGGATTTTGGACGCACGCGGATGAGAAAATGAGTCCGAAAACACATTTTACGCTGTCCTCGAGTTTTGGAATGATGCAAGATCAGGACCCCGCGTCCAAGTTGATCCTTCGCGATAATTCAGAAGAGCTCAAATGAACGCGGATGGTGGCGAACGACGAAGCTTTGAATCTGTCCAATTTTGGACAGTTTCGGACGATCGCGGACGAAGGCAAGGACGACTCCCTTCGTTCGAAAATGCAATTCTGTCTATCAAACGTAGGATGTCAGACGATCATGGATGATGCCAGGACACACTCCCTTGTCCGAAGTGTCCCTGTTTTATAAAAAATAGTTTTTATATAATAGAACGAATGTCGTTTAGTCATTTAAAATCCCACTCCAACCGACCGAGAGACACTCCCCTTGCCAAGAATCAGCTTCCCCATGTTGGACTACACCTCCTCCACGTCAAGGTACGGTCCTCCATCCTGTTTGGCGAGAAACCCGTATCTAGCTGAGACTTCACGCCTTAAGTCTCTCTTCTTTGCCATCTCCCCTGTTCATGAGAGAAAAATCCCCTGATGAGTGTGCTCTCTGTGAGTGTGCTCTTTGTGAGTGTTCTGTGAAGAGTGAAATCCCCTAGAGTTTTATGTGTTTTGTGAGTTCTAGAATTGTGAGAAGTGTATTTTCTTCAAGTGATACGTTGGGTGTGAGTGTGGATTTCGTGAAGTGTTATGTGTAAACACCCTGCCTTCGAATTTCCCTTGGTTCAGCTTGAGCTTCCTAGCTCCTTTAGGTAATCAAATTTCCTTCTATGTTAATTAATGTGAAGCATGTTAAGGATAGTTATTATGGACGTATAGTTGGCGTAGGAATTGTTAAACTAATGTTTTGAATCAACATGTTGGTTGATTGTTCTTTGTTGGTAGTGATAATCTTTGGTTTGATTATGCAACTGTGAATACGTTGGATGTATGTTCTGGGAAATCAATGCTCCGTTGATTTGATTAAGTGTTCTATGAACTCTCTGTGTTGAATGCCAATGATCATCTGGTTAGCTATTACCTTTATTGTTTTGTGAAGCATGAATATATTGGATTAGCCTTGCTGTATGAATAATAAGCTAATGCCTTTGTTGGATTTATGCTTTTTGATTTTGTGAATTGAATGGTTAAGCTATCAATGGACATTGATAAGTGTGGAAGTGTTACTTTGCTTGGAAAATAACCTGTTAAGTTACAGATTTGGTAATATATTCTATTGGTTTAGATTTGAGCCATTAATTGGACAAAGGCATGGAAATGAATAGTTGGGATTAAGTAATTAAACTAAGAAGTAATTAAGAAAACGGTTCCATTAAGGAGATTTTAGTAAGTAACGAGAAATTAGAATAGAAAAGACGTTGAGACTAATAAGTAGATTAATTGATTATATTAATGAATAAATATTTCTAAATTATGAAGGTACTAAAAAGAAGAAAGATAGCATTAAGTGTTGAACGCCTTAAGCAATCGAAGTAAGTGATACGTGTGTGCTTTAGTCTTCGGGCCCTACATCGCAAGAATAGGAGATGCATGTTTCGTTGCTTACCACTTTCCAAGCATGTCTACAGTTTTTGATAGCATGTTTCGTTGTTTAATATTTTAGAGCATGTCTACAGCATTAATGGCACATTTTGTGTTTGCTATTTTTCAACATGTTTACAGTTTTATAGTACGTTCTGTGAATCGCACGTTGAATGTTTATTTATGTTTCCATATTAACTGTTAGAACTTGTATGCATTCACGAGCATTATACATCACGATTTTCAAAAGAATACGAAAATGGATTTTGTGCACGGTTTTGAAATGGATAATAAACGGATAATAAGCAATAAAAAGTAAAGAAAAAGGAATAGTAAATAACGAAAAGTAAAGTAAAGAAAAGAAAAAGGCAACAATATGATGTGAAGCCATTTAAGGCTTTCGTGGGCACGGTCGCTAGCGGGCTTTCGTCATTGCCGCTAACTAGCTTTCGGATTATGCCATTGCTGCTCATATCGTTTGCAATGTCCCTGGACTATGCTAGTACATAATGGCCAATGATTAGCTAGCTATCAGATTTTGCCATTGTTGCTATATCAAAGGTAAAAGACGAAAAGAACGACCAATGGTTAGCAGTATTTTGGATTAAGCCATTGTTGCTATACCTGAGGTCATAAATAGAAAATAGAAATATAATGAAGATTAAAACGTGAAAGATAAGAAGATAAGAAAAATATGAGAACAGAAACTGCATAATGATTTTTAAAGAGCACAGCATGAGCATGTAGCATATTAGGTATTATCCCTTACTGAGTCTTAGGCTCATAGTTTATGACTTGCGATGTAGGCACGAATACAAGAGAAAATTACGAATAGATTTAGGAGCAGCTGATGAAGGATTTACAGGGACGAGAGTTGTAGCTGGTCAGGCTAAGGAAAGTAAGAGAGAAAAGAGTTTTATAAATGTAAAGTAATAATTTATTTATTATTTTTTTAAATTAACAATTTATGCTTCCGCTATAAAAATGTTTTACGCTTCCGCTATGTTTTGAGAAAAGATTTTATAACTATAGTTTTCTACTATTTATAACGATTTTGGTAACGTGTCAAAGTAAAAAGATTTTAATGGTTTGGTTATAAGAAAAGAACTCTGATTTCAATTTAAAAGGTTTGAATAAAGATTTCAGTCATTTTATAAAAGTTTTAAATTTTTCGCATTTTTAAAAGTAAATAAATAACCGAGTCTTTACAATTACTCCCTGAGTGGACGAGGAGGCATTACCAGCTGAGCGCTTGGATTACCCAACTGAATCGACCTGTGCGGGTTATGGCTCTTATGAGACGAAAACGTTATTTTGAAATGGGTTGATAATTTATAAACGTTTTGTAAAACTATTAATTTACATTTTGATTGTCAAACCTTATTTTGGATTTAATTATGCATTTTAAATTGTCTCGCTGACTTTAACTATTCACTCTCGTATGTTTAAAGAAATAAAAAGAAAAATTTTATACGAATTATTAAAAAGAAAAAAGTTGTAAAAATTAACGCGGGTCACTACATTATTGGTTTTGGTTTTGGCTGTTGTATCTCTAGTTGTTAGTTGTTGGTTTTGGTTGTTGTATCTCTATTTTTTAGTTTTGTTTGTTGCAATTTGAATGCTGTTTTTTGGGGCGACAGACGTCCCATATAGGACGAGGGCCATCCATTTATCGGCAAGGGATGTCCGTTGTAGGTATATGGACGTCCATTATACCGAGGGCTCATCAATCGTTGAAGGAAAATAAGACTGATTCGAATGTCCGACATAAGAGGGACGTCCGTCCCTTGAGAGAACTTGAGTAATGAAGCATCTGTTAAAGCATATGTTATGAGGGACGTCCGTTATGATGGTTGTTCACCGAGCACCGCTATTTTTCCTTAGTTTGAATCTATAAAGAAGCTGATTGGCATATCACAATAATATTCAAAATTTACACCACATATCACAATTCCAACACATTCAACTCACGAAGCATTGAAATGATAAAATCTTAATCTTATACTCATGATGATAAAATTCGGGATATTACATATGTACAATTAGGATACTAACAAATATATAAACAAATAAAGTAGCAATCATAGAAGCTTCATGGTTAAGGATGAGGGTGTGGGGCGACAGACTCCTGCAAAACACAAAAGCAATACTATGTCATACAAAGCGCACATAGTTAGAACAACATATGAAAGCGTAACAATCTAATCACTTGTGTATCAGCAACAATGATAAAACCCATAAAGGTGTCTTGTGAGCGTCTTGCTCTGCTACTGCCACCTGCTCCACCTTGACAAGAGTGGACGTTATGGCCCACACCATGACAATGACTGCATGTCATGGAGACATGTCTCCTGCTGAGTACCATGCGGCTACAGGGCTCGTCTGCCTCTGCACTCTTTGTTTTCAAGGCCGACCTGGGAGTCTCTTAACTGGCGGCGGCAGAATTAGAGTATGGTTCATTTCAGGCCACATGTGGTGGCCACTAGCAGGTCGGGCAAAGTGAGAGTATATCCTCATAAATGTGTCTCGATGATACCATACATGCACATAAACCTCAGCTGAAGTCCTCATAAAATTGATGCACGTGTTGAATCGACTACATACCGTTCATTACCATCACTAACCTCAAACTGATTACATTTTGCAGGTGTTGGATACCGATTTTGAGCTGCATGTTGTAGATTGGCAAACTTCTTTGTAGTCTTAGGACACAATAGATCCGTCGACTGGGCCATCTTGTCATGTTTCTTAACGATCCTACACATAATGCCTGTTCTAATCATCTCGAACATAGTGAGGATCGGTTTGTCCCAAGCTAGAAAGAGGCAGGCATTGTAGCATTCGCTCAAATTATTGAGGCCCATGTCGCACTTTGGAACGGAACTGAAAGCATATTTTGACTAACACCACGGGTTAATTTTTTGCAAATATGCGTGTGCAGTCTGGTCAAGCACAAATAGTTTATTCATTTCTTTTTGAAATTGCGATGATGTTGTGGCCTTAGTTGCCTTCCACATAACATCTTTGTACAAATTTCCTGGAAATTATTTTTTGAAATTGGCATTCAAGTGTCTGAAGTAGAAACGATGCTCAGCTACATGTGCATATTATTCGATAGCAGGCACCAACCCCTTCTGTTGATCATAAATAAATGTCCATCCCCTGCCTATGTCACTTTCTATGTCCAAAAGCAAGCAACACAAAAACCAGGTCCAGGAGTCTCTACATTCTGATTCAACAAGTGCCACAGTAACTGGATAAATTCCATCATTGGTGTCAATGCTGACGATTGTGAGCAACTGGCCTAGGCACGACCCCTTCAGGTGACATCCATCCAGGCAAATGACTGGTCTACGAAACTCCCTCAAACCTCTCTTGCACGCATCCAAACACATGTACAACCTTTTAAATATTGGATTTGGACGGGGCATAAGCTCAGGATATCTACCAGCACCACAAATGTACTGCCAAGATTGGATCTTTGAATCTCTTCTGCGTACGACCACAGTAGCTTGTATTGTTCATCACCATCTCCTTCGTTCATGTTCAGGGCTAAAATTCCTGGCCCTTCTGGCAAGAATCTATGTAATGTTGACATTAAGTCCTTCCTGATAGTATCGATAATGGAAGGAAGGTCCCACGTGAACTGACTTTTGAACTTATCCAAATATTGGTTTGTCATCCATTTGTAAGAAGAGTGTCGACTTTCTATTTGTTGTGCACATGTGTGCGCCTCATTATAGCTCTTAATTTGAAAGGTAAGTTCACCTTTCATTTTTGAAGCGTGAAGCCGCCAACTGCATCCATCCTTGCACATGATTGTAAAACGATGACATTTGCTTTTGACGAACTTTATCTCGTGCACATTCTTCAAAGCATAATCAACTACTTGTTGTCTAATTTCGTTCAACGAACTATACTTCCTCCCCAGACAGAGCTATGAGGACGAACATTCTAGTTCATGATGCATACTCTCTGCCCAATCATCATCATCATCTGAGTCACGTATTGAATGAAGTTCCGAGTCCAGAGATGCCGAGATTGAATGCTCCTCTATACAAGGTTTGTGATAGAACAAACAATGCTCATTAGTCTCGACTGCCAAAATAGGATCCACCTCCACTCCGCAGTCAATAGATTCTTCAACAATAGATGGTGCAATAGTCCTCGACTCCATGTGATGTGCAACACTAAAAAATTTCGTTGTTTGTTTGATTGTGTTTAGGGATTGGTCGGGGGAAGTGAAATTTCTCTCTACAATATCTAGGGCACATGACGTCCTTCGTGCTTATAAAGCAGATTTGCGTCGTCCATCGAGAGGAGAAATGATGTCGTTTAGCGTGCAGAGAATGACATTCGGTATGAAATGGACATCCCTCGCATTAAGACGGACGTCCAGTATGGTCTAAACAATGCCGTTTTAAGATGAGAGGCGTCCATTGAGGGTAGAACGACATTGTCTTGGTCGAGGGACGTCCGTTATGGAAGAGGGACGTTCATCTTACTTAATGGAATTCACGTTTTTTAAAAACGTGTGTGCCTTGCACGTGCCCGTCTTAATTTAGAGTCCATCCTAATCATCCTTTCCGATCCAGGGCCGTCCCTCGCTCGATCCAACGGCCATGAGATGTCGCCTGCCATTGCCTTTGGAAAATGGCATATTCCATCATGACCATCAATCTAGATAAATGACGTCTCTCGCCTGATCCAATGGCCATGGAATGTTGTCCGCAATTGTCTTTGGAAAATGGCATATTCAATCCTAGCCGTCAATCCCTATAAGGGACGTCCCTCCCTCGATCCAATAATATTGGACGATCGTCTACCATCACCTTTAAGAATTGACAAATTCAATCCGGCTGTCAATGCCGAGCGGGGGACGTCCTTCTGCGATCCAACGACCAAGAGGGACGTTCGCCATCGCACGCTAATCATCCTTCGTCTTCTAACGGGCAGGAGTGACATCCCTCGATCCCAATAATTGATGTCTTTTGTCTTCGTTTGACGGTTCTTGACGGAGACGAAACCGAGACATTAAACTCAATAAATTTAAATGAAAAATATGATTGTGAGATCGACAGTAAAAATTTATTATAGTTTAAGATTTTAATTGTTAGTAGAATTTTTTGAGTTTAATTTATTATTGATTATATATTATAGGGTAGGGTAGGAGAAAAAAAAAAAAAAGTTTACAGATACGAGGATAAAGTAGATCCCAACACCCAATTCCAACCTAATATTTCAACTCAAAATACCAAAAGCAGAGCCTGTAATACAGTTAATGCTGCGTACGAACTCCAAAAAGAAACTCTCCTTTTGCTATCAACATCAACCCGCTCCCACGCCCTAATCTCATATTTTCAAGCTTAAATTATTAGTTGAAATTACAATTAGGATCTTACGATGATGTAAGCTTTAAAATCTAATAAGAAATTATTTTTCCTGGGTTTTAACAACAGCCAATCCATATATATATATATATATAATAATGAAATTAAGTGGAGAAGTCAAGGTTTTGGAGAAAGCAAACAAAATAGTTGAGTTGGAAAGTAGGTCTCTGAGGAGCCAAAAAGCTGCAGCCAACAAAGCCTGCATTGTTCATTGCTTTTTTTCTTCTTTAAACGCAGTTACTACGAACAGATTGTAATCTTTCAGAAACTAATGAGAAAGAAGATGAATAATATTCGAATCAGTTCTCCACAATTATTATTATTATCAATAAAAAATAGTACGTGATATGACTAGCCCAGTATTGACTTGACTGTACGTTCCCATTCAAAATGGATGATCATGGAGTTTTCGTCATTTTGCAGTAATGATTTGACAGCATCAATTATTTTCATAGTGTTTGATTTGATGCCAACGCTTGACATCTATCATCGTAAGAACCAAGTGCAAATATGACCCAATCATTATAAATTTATATATAAAAAAAGGGTTTTTCTTCAATCACAAGCAGCATATGAAACGAATAAAAATTAGGGTTTGATCGTTAAACTCTGTGATAATGGCGTCATTTTTCATTCTGATAAATGTGCTTTCTGGGTTTTTTTTAGATGAGCGTTTTGAGAAAGAAATCAGAAGGCAAAAAAATGAAGAGGACGTTCAAGTCTCCAATGATTGCAGTATTTGGAGAAAAGAAAGAGCAGAAGTTCTAATAAGAGAAATACATGGAGCCCATTTTTACTGTTTTTTTTTTTTTAAAAAGGTTGCATAATCAGAGTGGTAGTTGGGAGTCAGATTGAAGTTGGGAGACCAATGTTGTAACGAAGAAAGATGAGGGTAGAGAGAGAAAGAGAGGAAGACAGATTCTGCAAGGTGTAAAGGCTGACAAAGATGTTGGAGGATGAAAAGGATGTATGAGGATGATGATGTATGGATGTAATTAGACATATCTTCTCTTTCTCTATCATCAATTATCCTTGGTCTAACCGATGGATAGATAAATGCTGGTGGGTATTTGAGTGAGCTTAACTAATAAAATTTCTTGGCATCGCCAGAAAGTTATTGTAAAACCTAATTACAGAGGGAAGAATTTAGGTGGAGAGAGAGAGAGAGAGGAGGATATCCCATTTCCAGAGATAGCCACAGCGCCCATAGGTCAATCAGAATTCAGAAGGTGTCGCTGTCTGAAAATAAAATTGTATTTTGCTTTGACTCCACTCCTCTCTCAGTTTTGACC
Organism: Begonia loranthoides; assembly: GCA_022433065.1. Lineage (NCBI taxonomy): Eukaryota > Viridiplantae > Streptophyta > Magnoliopsida > Cucurbitales > Begoniaceae > Begonia > Begonia loranthoides. Next base: position 635,919 of record CM039483.1, read on the forward strand.
CTACTCTTCTTTCCCACTTTCTAGCCCTGCTCTGTCTTCTCCTCTCTCTACTTTCCATATCCACTCTCTCTCTCTCTACGGTGGCTGCATGTTTTACAGTTTCTGGTTGCACTCTTTTTTGGTTTTTGGCCTAGTAAATTGAAGTAACCAATTAATTAATCCATGTAAAAGTTTTGTGTTGTCTGTTAATTGAAATCACTCGCTTGAATCTAAGATAAGATGCAACCCATGAATAACAGCTTTAAAAAGCTGGTTACTAATTGAAGAGGATGGAGAAAATAGCAGAAATAAATCTTATTAAACTTCAATACTATTTATACAAATAATTACATAAAAATGTAAAAGAAAATAAACTACAAAAGAAATTGTACGCCGGACGTCCATCCCTCTTCTTTAGTTTTGATGGACGTCCATGTTTCTTGCATGACAGACGTCCATCCCTCTTCTTTAGTCTTGACGAACGTCCATGTTTCTTGCATGATTAATATCCAGCCCTCTGCTTCAGTCTTGGTAGATGTCCAATTCCAGCTTTGACTGACGTCCGTTATCTTTTGGCAGACATCCAACTTCAACTTTGATGGACGTCCATATTTTCCAATACCTCCCCTTAAGATGGAGAATGTATATTGATAATTCTCATCTTGCTTAACATATCTCGAAACAAATAGGGAGGCAATGCCTTAGTAAAAATGTCAGCAAACTGAAATTTGAACTGACATAAAAACATTTGATTGTTCCACGCAATATTTCCTGATGAACAATGAGACAGTCAATTTCAATATGTTTTGTTCTCTCATGAAAAACATGATTTACTGCAATATGAAGAACAACTTGATTATCACAAAACATTAAGGCTGGTTTAGAAAGATTGATATGAAAATCTTTCAACAATGCCTTAATCCAGATAACTTCACAAGTTGTATGTGTCATTGCCCTGTACTCAGCTTCAGCAGAAGAGCAAGAAATAGTATGTTGTTTCTTAGATTTCCATTAAACTAATGAATCACTAAGAAAAACACAAGATCTACTAATAGACCGCCTTGAATCCACACATGATGCCCAATCCGAGTCAGTAAAGACTTTCAATTGAATAGCAGAATTTTTAGAGTAAAATAAACCTTAGCCTGGTGTACCTTTCAAGTACCTCAGAACCTAATATACAACTTTCAAATGAGAAGTCCGAGGAGCAGCAAGAAATTGACTAAGAGAATTGACAGCAAAAGAAATGTCAAGTCTAGTAAATGTAAGATATATAAGTCGACCAATAAGTCATCGATAAACTGTTGTATCCTCCAAAAGGGAACCTGTATTAGATAGTTTGCAAGTTGGATTCATAGGAATTGAAGCTAGTTTACAACCCAAGAAGCCACAATCATCTAGAAGCTCTAAAACATAATGTCTTTGATTCAAAGAAATCCCTCTATCAGTTAAGGCAACTTCTACACCAAGAAAGAAACGAAGATCTCCCAGATCTTTCAATTTAAACCATATAACGATTTGTTTAGTTTACAAACTAGATTTTGCTCCCCCTGTCCAGAGCTATGCGGAGCTGAATAACCTAGAGGTAAACTCATATATACTTCTTCATTTAAATCGCCATGAAGAAATTCATTATTAACATCCAGTTGTATTAAAACCCAGTCATGAATAGCAGCAAGAGCAAGTAAAACCTTCACAGTAACAAACTTGGCAACGGGAGAAAAAGTATCTAAAAAATCAATACCTTCCTGTTGTGTATATCCCTTGCAACCAATCTAGCCTTCATATCTTTCAATTTATCCATCAGCATGACGTTTAATTTTGTAAACCCATTTGCAACCAATGGGACGCTTACCTGCTGGTAATTGTGTCAATGTCCATGTGTTATTATCCTCAAGAGCTTGTAGTTCAACACTCATCGCATCTTTCCATTCAGGATATTTTTCAGCTTGATAAAAAAAATTTGGGTTCTATTTTAGAAAAGACAGCCAAGATGTAATTTTTGTAAGAGCTAGACAAACGATGGTAAGAAATGTTGTTTGAAATGGGATAAGAACACTTGGATGTAAATGGAAATGATACATTGTTAGTTAAATAACAATGATAGTCAGCAAGATAAGGAGTTTTTGACAACCTTTTTGAATGACGATATGAAAAATCTGAATTATGGTCAGAAGAAATCGAGTTATCATGTAAATTTTGCTCATGAGTCAAAGGAGAAGGAGAAGATGAAACTGTGGAAATTAAAAAAATAATATCAAGAATTTTGTTGAAATTAGACTTGAATGGAAAAACATTTTCATGAAAAATGACATTTCTTGAAATCAAAATTCTATTTGATTCAAGATCTAGAATTTTGTGACCCTTATAACATGTAGGATATCCAAGAAACACACTTGATTTTTCTCTTGGACAGAATTTATCCTGAGAATTTTTCATAGTTGAGACAAAACACAAACACCCAAAAACCTTAAGATGATCATAGACAGGTGGCTTAGAATATAATCTTTCAAAAGGAGTTTGATTTGATAAAACAGTAGAAGGTATTCTATTTATCAAATAAATAGTAGTTGAAACGCATTCTCCCTAAAATTTAAGAGGAATATGTGATTGAAATGATAATGAACGAGCGACATTTAGGATGTGTTGATGTTTTCTTTCAACAATAGAGTTTTGCTGAGGAGTTTTAACACAAGAATGATAATGAATTATCCCCTTTTTATTGTAAACATCATTGATGGAAAACTCAGGAGCATTATCAGTTCTAATGCCCCTAATTTTTTGCTTTGAGTTTCAACCAAATTTATAAAATTGGGAATAAATTTCAACACATCAGATTTGACACGCAGCAAATATAACGAAACAACTCTACTATGATTATCCACAATGATTAAAAAATATTTAAAACCATCATGTGTTTCAACACAAAAAGGGCCTCATACAACACAATGAATTAACTCAAAACAATGTTGTGATATATGGTTTTTTGACATAAAACATAAAGTATGTTGTTTTGAAAGAGGATATACAAAACAGATACAATCTTTTATTGAATTCAAATGTAAAGTGTCGCGTAAAAGATGAACTTTGAGAGGTGAAGGATGGGCTAGCTAATAATGCCAAAGAGAATTATCAGCAGTAGTTAAACTGCCCTTTATTCTTTGCACTGAAACATTTGAAGCATAGCAAGTTTGAAGAAGAACATACAAATTCCCAATCCGATTAGCTATCCCAATCGTTTTGACAGATTGTTAGTCCTGGATTATACACGAATTGGAACTGAAGGAAAATGAACATTTTAAGACAGAAGACAATATGCTAATAGAAAATAGATTGAAGTGAAATGAATGAACATAAAGTACATTTGTAAGAATTATGTCCTCATTTAGCTTAACAGAACCTATTCTTTCAATGGCTATTTTTGAATTGTTTGGTAATGTAACAAAATTATGTTGTACAGGATAAGAAGAACAAAATAATTCAAGAGTAAAGCAAATGTGATGAGCTGCTCCTTTATCTAAAATCCAACTAGAGGAATTTAAAAATTCTAGTTTCACAGGGGAGTTGAAGACAGAAAGTATACTTGTAAAGTTGGAAACGGAAGATTCATTAGCTAATATATCCCCTGAAATAGATTGACTTGAATTGAGCTGTAACTGAGAACTTAGGAGAGCAATTAATTGTTGACATGGATTGGCGGAGAGATTTTGAATGGAACTCATTTATGTTGGATTCATTTTCTGAACTTCCACAAAATTTACATCAGCCGAATTTCTTCGAAAAGAATTTCTATCCTTTTGCTTGTAAGCAGGTGGATATCCATGTAATTTGAAACATTTGTCCACAGTATGTCTTGTAATCTTACAATGTGAACAAATTAGTCTCTCCCGCCTTCTTTTGAAATTTGAATGTGTGCTTTGTGATCTAGAATTTGATAAGAAAACCATTCTATCACTTGATTCATTCACAGAAACATTTATAAAAGGTTGTCATTCTTCTTGGATAATCAAGGAAAACACCTTACTTATTGAAGGTAATAGATCTATCATTAATATTTGACTCCTAATTAGAGAGAATGATTTATTTAGCCCCATAAGAAACTGCATAACAAATTCTTATTGTTGATGCTCAATGAGTAAACGAGCACCACCACAAGCACAATGAGGAATGGGCTTGAAGTCTTGAAGTTCATCCCATAAAGTCTTAAACTTTGTGTAATAGGTATTAACATCCATTACACCTTGTGATAAAGAAAGAATCATATTGCGAATTTGATAGATTTGTGGAGCACTTCCTTGATTAAATTTATCATGCAAATCCTTCCATACAGCCATGAAAGAGTTCAAATATAGTAAACTATAAGCTATTTCTTTGCTTACAGAGTTTAAAATCCATGAGGTCACCATGCTGTTGCATCTATTCCACCTGTTAAAATGAGGATTTGAAGGAGACGGACGCTAAATGGAGCCATCAACAAACTGAACTTTGTTTTTGGCGTTGAGCACCATTATCATAGCTCGCTTCCAGGTGCAAAAATTGCCTCCATTCATCGAATGAGAAACTAAAATCAAACCTAGATGATCACTGTTGCGCAAAAAATAAGGATTGCTAGCATCTTCAATGATGGAAGAACATGAGAAAGATGATGAGAAATTTGATTAGGGTTAGAAGTAGCTGTTGTAGCAGTATTCTTCCCTTTACTCATCGTAAAAACAAAACATCTGATTTAACAACTCAGAAATTCTGTGTTGAGATCTGCAACGATTCACACCATCCGTCGGAGAACAAAAACTCAGAACCTGGATTTGATACCATGTTACGAATTGAAGTGGACGGAGAAAATAGTAGAAACGAATCAAACTATATTTCAACTATAAAGTCTGATTACATTCATTGAAGACTTCAATACTATTTATACAAAGAATTACATAAAACTATAAAAGAAAATAAACTGCAAAAGAAACCGTATGGCAGATGTCCATCCCTCTTCTTCAGTCTTGACGGACGTTCATGTTTCTTGCATGATGAACATCTGTCCCTCTACTTCAGTCTTGGCAGACATCTAATTCGAGCTTTGACAGACGTCGGTTATCTCTTGGCGGACATCCAACTCCAGCTTTAATGGACGTCCATATTTTCCAACCTAAATCAATTAACTCTATTCAATTTATGGAAAATTCAAAAAAGAAAACAAATCAATTGTCTTTAAAACATTTGTCTTCCATTTTTATCATAAACCAAATCCAAAGGAGAATTATCAAAGTTTAAGTCTAAGCGGAAGTAATTCATCAACATTAAAATTTAAAAATTTTAAAAACAAATCACTAATCTAAACCAACTCTCAACACTTCTATTTTCTCTCCCTATTTCATTATCCAAATTCAATCCAAGGGAGAATCAAAATAATCTAAAAAAGGCAAAACAATTTAACATAACAAGTTCAAAAGATAGTAGTCAATTCAAAGTCTAGATATCAATTGAAGAAATGATCAAATTCACAACCTATGATATCTATCAATTCAATCAACAGTCACAATTCATAATAATGATTCCAAAAAAAAATTTCAACCAAGCAAAATCTGAAATCAATTCTAATTAGACAACCTCAAGCAACATTTTGTCCCTCAACCAATTTCTTATTTTCATTTTACACAATTAAGGCTTTTCCTTGAAGCTCCTCTCCTCCTCTTTTGTACCCAAACCATTTTGGGTCCATTGGTTAGAGATTTGGTTCCTTTAAGAACTCACACAAATTTAGAATTTGAATTAGGTTTAGAATTAAAATTAGATTTCAAATTAACATTTGATTTCAAAGGACAAATAAATAACTTATGTCCTACACAATTACAAGAGTTACAAACAGTAGGACTAACAAAAAAATTAGTGTAACTCTTCTTTTTAGCAAAAGGGTTCATAGCTAATTCTCGCTTTATCAAATTTGATTATTTACTTCCCTAAGAGTATATTAAAATTTTTACTACAATTTGTGAATTTTAGTACAATAGCATTCAAATCATCATTTTTCAATTTCAAATCACTATTGCTAAATTCATAGGTTTTAATAGTAGCATTCAACATATTATTCATGCTCTTTAATTTTAAAATTTGATCCTCTAAAGATCTAGTCAAGTTTGCATACTTTTTGATCAAGTTTTTATTTTTCTTTTTCAATAATTTATATTTATCCTTTAGTGCCCTCATGTGTAACTTCAAGAAGTTTCCAAATTTCTTGGGCACTTTCACAACTTTGAATCTTATTAAATTCATCAGCATTTAAAGCACAATATAATTGATTCATAGCCCTAGCATTTAAACTCATTTTACAAAAATCATTATCATTAAATTCATCTTCTAATTTAGGCACATTCAAGCCATCAACAAGTTTAATAGGAATATATGGTCCATTCATGATAATTCTCCACATTTCATAGTCAATGGATTGAATGTAAATCTTCATCCTAGTTTTCCAATAAATATAATTGTTACCATAAAAAAAAAGGAGGCCTAACGGTAGATTATCATTCACTACGCATATTTTAGGCTATATCCAAATATAAGCACAATATATTAAAAAAATTTCTAACAGGAAATTTATATGTAATGCACCAAATATACAATATCACACACGAAAAAGTTTAATCCCCTGCTCTGATACCAACTGTAGGATCGATATACGCCTATAGAGGTGAGGTGAGGTTAGGTGAGGTGAGGTGAGGTGGGGTGGGGTGTGGTGGGGTGGGTGGGTGAATATAGCGTTCTAACTTTTTTGTGCGACATTTGATTTACTATCACTGAGTGATTTATCACATATAAATCATACAATTAAAAGCATAAATTAAAGAGTAAGGGATATAGAGATTGCACACAATATTGTTTACGCGGTTTGGCAAACTCGCTTACGTCCGCGCTCCAAGTTCCACTTGGAGATACATTAAACAATTGGCTTACAAGTGCCAATAAAATTGTTTACAAAGACTAATTCTAAGTGAGTCACCCTTTGACTATTGTGGGTTGTCAACCTAAATTTGACTATTATGATGAGTCACCCTAAATTTGGCTATTGTGGGGAGTTACCCATTGATTGAACTTTCGGGCATTCAATCGAGCCTATGACTGTTTCGGGGCGTCACCCAAGTGTGACGAATTCTTAGGGAATCACCCTTTACAATTAAGCGCAAATATGAAATTGGAAATTAAAGCTCAATCTAGCTAATTCGAATTCTCCCAAATTAATTCTCAAGTTTGGAATAGGGAGAATTTGATTTACAATAAAAGTTCACAGTGGGTTAGAATCGTGTATAAAATTTTTCAGGGCTTCATTACGATTCTCCGTTCATTACGTTGAGCTTGGAGTGATCCTCTATTTATAGATTGCTAGTTTTCGGATCGTCCTAAAAGTTTTCGGTCGTCCACATCCAATCGTTGAAGAATATAGCCGTTGAAATTTGTCTGTGGGAAATCTGTTCATTAGCAGAATTTGGACTTTTCGGATGTAGACCCTCGTCCTATCCTCGTCCGCTATCGTCCAAAGCACCCAAATATTACAGATTCAAAAGTTTGTCGTCCGCTATCATCCTGCGTCGTCTACATGCATCCTAAAACTCTGGACTGCAATTAGGATGCATTCCCTGCGTCCTTGCCTCGTCCTCTATCATTCGAAAACTCTTTACAAATTTGATCTCGAACTTTCTAGTGACAAAATTGACCCTGAGCTTTTGATGACAAAATTGACCCTGAACTTTTAAGGACAGATTTGACCCTAAACTTTTCTATAGAGTTTTACACTTTTTGGACGACTCTCCTCGACCGTATGCCTCCAAAAACTCCATAAGCCATTTTTGACCGACTTCCTTCATCTGCAGTTGTCTGGAAGCTCACTCTAAAATAGCCTCTGAACTATACTAAGTCCCAAAATGATATTCTACACTACATAGACTGAGATAAACTTGTTAGCACATTAATAATACCAATTTTGAGGGTATTTCTAATACTCACTGATATAATTATTATTATAAAAACTTTAAAAATAATATTCAGAAAATTCACAACACAACTTATTGAATTATTAAATAATACAACATTTTAGTTATCATCAAAATAAAATTTAGCCTAGCAAAAAGACTAACATTAAAGTCAATTTCCTTCATTATGTAAAATTTACTACAAATATTATAGAAATGCTAAAGCAAAATTATCTAGGTGACTAAGAATATTTATACTTTAATTATAAATCTCTTTAGAATTGCTTACTTAATTCTTATAACAATTCCTTCATTTTATAATAAGACGATATTATAAAGAATTTAAATTAGTCATAAACCTCAAATGGGCATATGATTCAAATAAACAATATGCTAATATTTGAACTTAATAACGTAGAATATATAAAATTAAGATAATCACACAATTTAATATAAGTTTGAATTTCTACTTACGGTTACATAAATAAAAATCTCAATATTAATTTATGCTTTTTGTATATTAAATAAAATATTTATAAAAACATATTGAATTATCTAAATAAATTCTAGAACAAAACTTAGCAATTGCAGTTATTTCTATATAAATCCGTACTTTCTCCTCACAGCCACTCCAAAAATTAGTCCATTATAGAATATAGAGTCAATATTTCTATCAAATATTTCATAGAACAAAAATTGTAGAGATAAAGAAATGTTTTTCTGTGATATTATTCTGCACAATATTGTAGCATTCACTGTCACTAGAATGTTATTGATAATAATTCCTTATTACACTCTAGAGATGAAAGTAGTTAACTGTAAAAATTATTATTTTTATAATAATAAATTTTACTTGTAAATTTTTTTCCATTGTATTCGATTTAAGTATTTAGAGTTGACCTATTTTTTTGCGTAGCGGTTAAATGGTCAAATCAATAAATTTAGGTGTTATCAAGTAGTAAATAAATCAAAAAGTTTAATTCGGTAAATGAAAATTCTGATCGGTCAAAGTTTAATTAATGTTTACTTTTCAAAGCCAACTATTTGAGTGGAATAATTTAATATACGTAATATATATTTTATTATATATCATATTATATTAAATTAATTATTTAAAAAATAAATAAATAAAATTTATTAAAAAGAAAATAAGGGTTAAAATAAATAAAATTTATTAAAAAGAAAATAAGGCTTTCCCTCTTTCCATTCTACTGCTGCGACACAGGAAATGAGAGAAAGGGTGAGAGCTAAATTCACTGAAGAATTTTAGATGCATGATTGGGGTTCACGATTCTAAGATCTCCATCTTTTGTGAAGACACTTTTTGGGTAAGTTTTTTCTCCTCTTTGTTCTGAGTTTGAAGTTTGATTGAATATTGGTTTCAGATTTGAGTTTGTAAACTCAAATACATGAGTTATTTATCGAATATATTGGTGGATTTAGAATTTTTGTACGAGTATTGACCATTTAGAGGTGAGAGGCAATAGAAATGGCGCATTTTTTTCAAGAAAATCATGCTAAAAGGTCGTTTCAGGTTGACTGATATCCAAGTCTGGTTGATCGCGGGGATGGCTAAGGGCTTCAATGAATATGGGCTGGTGCCCGATCGACCATACGAAGGTCGCAAACGACTGGAAATGGTTGACCACATGTGTCATGGTCGACCGAACAGGTGGACCGGGCCCACTGGGGGGTCAACCGTTGTAGGGTCCGGACTATTGCCACATTGCCCTGATTGACCGTGCAATGTAGTTATATGCATTTTTGGGTCATCCCACATGTTGGTTTAAGTTCCTAGTCTCAGTATAGAACTCTTCCACTATTTTTGATGATGAGAATTCCTGACCTTTATCATGTTTCTTGTAACAACCCGGTTATTTATTTGCTTTTATGAATATGCGTGAAATTTAAAACTTTTATAGAACGATTGAAATTTTTACTAAAATATTTTTAAATTGAAATCAGAGTTCTTTTCTTATAACTGAACCGTTAAAATTCTTTTACTTTAACTTGTTACCAAAATCGTTACAAATAGTAGAAAACTATAGTTATAAAATCTTTTCTCAAAACATAGCGAAAGCGTAAATTCCTTTTTCTTTAAATACGTAGCGGAAGCATAAATAGTTCATTTAAAGACAATTAATAAAGTGTTGCTTTATATTTTACAAACCCCATTCCTCTTTACATTCGTTAGCCTAACTAGCTACAAGTCTCGAACGTGCAAATCCTTCATCAACTGCTCTTAAATCTGTTTGTCATTTTCTCTCGTACTTGTACCTACATCATAAGTCATAAACTATGTGTCTAAGGCTCAATAAGTGATAATACCTAATATGCTAGATGCTCATACTGTTCTCTTTAAAATCATATGCAGTTTCTATTTTCATCTTTTTCTTATCTTTTATCTTTTACGTTTTAATCATCATTATATTTCTATTTTTTGTTTATGACCTCCGGTATAGCAGCAATGGCATAATCCAAAAACCCGTTAACCATTGACCGTTCTTTTCATCTTTTACCTTTGATATAGCAGCAATGGGATAATCCAAAAGCTAGCTAATCATTGGCCGTTTGTCCCGGTATAATCCAGGGACTGTCCCGACATAATCCAGGGACATTGCAACCTATATGAGTAGGAATGGCATAATCTGAAAGCTAGCTAGCAGCAATGGCATAATCTAAAAGCTAGCTAGCAGCGATGACATAATCCGAAAGCTTGCTAGCGACCATGTCCACAAAGAACTTAAAGGGCCTCACATCATATCGTTGTCTTTTCTTTTCTTTACTTTATTTTTATTATTTATTATTTATTTTTGTTTACTTTTTATTGCTTATTATTCATTTATTATCCATTTCAAATTCATGCACAAAATCCATTTTCGCATGCTTTTGAAAATCGTGATGCATGATGCTCGTGAATGCATATGCTTCATAAAACAGTAGACATGCTATTAATACTGTAGACATGCTTCCAATAAAATAGACATGCTTGTAAAGCTGTAAACATGCTATTAAAACAGTAAACATGATCATAAAGCGGTAAACAACGAAACATGCTATTAAAACTGTAGATACGTTAGGAAAGTGGTAAGCAACGAAACATGCATATCCTATTCTTGCGATGTAGGGTCCGAAGACCAAAGCACACACGTATCACTTACCTCGTTTCCTTAAGGCGTTCAACACTTAATGCTATCTTTCTTCCTTTTTAGTACCTTCATAAGAACATTTACAACTTATTAATTTCATTCTTTTCCTATCCTTAATTTACATAATAATTCTAGGAACTCATTGACACTTAAAACGGAACATAACCTATCCACTGAACATAAATCTTCCACTAACAAAACGCACTCATATGAAATACCCGTAAGTGAAACCGAGAACATTTACTATCACCCAACCACATGTGTACGTGCACAAACAAATATCCAATGTAAATATCTTAGGGAACCAAGGAGCAGTAATCCAATTAGAGAAACTACAAAGCATATACTTCATAACTCATCCAAACAATATCCAACAGGAAACATTTCCATTAACAGAGTATCAACCTATCATGCAAAATACTTAACTTTTAATCTCACAACTCCACAATCAACCCAAACTGCAAAGTATATTCATGCTTCAACATTGAACATATAAGGACAGTAGTAACAATCATCCAACAAATCCATATTTATCTCAAACTATTCTCCAACTAACCACTTATCATAAACACTCTAAATAAACTTGCGGTCTGTAGCTCACACAACCAACAGAGTGCACAAATCCCTACATCAACCATCACAGAATATTAACCAAAGCAACAAAGCATAAATTTGATTATCCATCACAGAACCAACGACTCCACAATCACCAATGAGCATTCTAAAATCAATAGAAAGCATTATCCACCAACAAAGTGTAATCCGAACACTTTATCCTCATCCATTATCCACAAAAACAATGGAGGAAACCTCCTTAATTGAAGATTCAAGGAGACTCGAGAGTTCCAGGCCTCACACTAGTCCTCTTCTCTGAACTTCAACTCTTTTCCTCACCCGAGAGCTCACCTCCAGCCATCCCCCTTCCTCTGCCTTTTTTCCGCCATTTCACTCTTTTTCCCCTGCATATCAACTCCCAGACAACACCGTTCACCATGCCCTGCCACCAGTATGCCTTGTCATCACGCCATTCTCTTCGCACGCTCGAGTTGTCGGTTTCCAGAGCAAGAGCCAAAGGGAAGAGACTGGTTCGGACCGAACTGCAAGCTGAACCACAGGCCTTCGGCCGATCCAGCACGAACTACTAGCTCCCCCTTGACCTTCATTGCCAACTAGTCCTAGCCTACACGTCGTTGCCAATATATTCCCCCAATAACTCTGAATAGCAAGCAGCAACGCCTTGGAGTAGAAGAATGCAAGACAGAAACGAATAACATACCTTGGTCTGAAAATTGCATCTCCACAAGAGCTCTGATTCCGAGTCCTAGCCGCGACCCGAACGACACCCAACCGTTCGCCTGGACGTCGTGCACACCGCCGGACAGCGTCGCCCCGAGCTCCATTGTCGACTCCCACACTCACGGTATCTATCTCCCTCTCGCCTTCTCATCGTTCTTCCGCTCCCTCTCTCTAATCTCACTCTTCACGAATGGCCAAAGGCCATTCATTCGTTTTGCGCCATACAAACCAGTTCACAGAGTGAACCGGTTCGCTCCTCCCCCATCACATAATTCTTTCTTTTATTTTAATTCCTTCTAGATTATTTTAATTCCCTTTTTATTCTAATCCCAAACATTATAATTTAATTCATTAAATTAATATTTATTTTAATTATATTAATTTTCATTAAATCTAATTTCTTTTTCTCCTATACTAAAAATCGAGCTATCCCATTATTTCTGGACCGAGCCAGACCAAACCGGTTCAACCCATTATTCTCTCCCTTAGAATTGCATTTTCGGATGAGGGAAGGCGTCCGCGCCTCGTCTGTGATCGTCCAATAAATTCCTTAAATTATAATTCTAAGAATACGTCCTTGGTAATACCCCGATAATTATCCTATTAATCCAAATACCTTTAATTACTTTTCAATTATCCTTATTAAATTATAATATAGAAAAATCGAGGTATTACATTTCTCGTCTTTGGTAATTCGTGGATTACGAGCCGATGTTCGAAAAGGTTGTAGGTCCAGTTGGTAAGAAAGGTCATCACAAAAGTAAAGATTTTATACTTTATCGCTTTGCATTGAATCATGTTTTTTTTTCTAAACTATATTTTGTCGGTTACCACATACGAAAACCTGACAATGATTGTTTGACAGCACATCAACTTTTATATTATATGTAGGTGAGTTTTACATGTTTATTTTATCATGGATGCCATTTTGTTTTGTTCTGTTATTGACACAGGGGAATGAACTTTCTTGATGCTTTGGATGGTCACAGTGCGATTATCCCAATTCATCTTCTACTATGCGAATATATTTGTTTACGCTCTATGCGAAAATGGTAATAGGGTGTTGATGACGTGCTCCTTGTGTAACACCCCGTAAACTCAAAATCATTTTTCATACCATTTTTTTAAAATTTATTCATAAAAATCATACATAAGAAATTATTTAGAGCAAAAGTCCTAAAAATAAATTTCTTTTAAAATTTAACGTAATAAAACTTAATCATAAAAATAAATATAAATATTCTTAAAATATAAATCAAAATGTAAAAAGAAACATTATTAAAATAAAAAAATTTTCTTTTTCAATTTATTTTCCTCAAATCTTCACCAATGAGTTAACTTCAATTCAAAAATGTTTTACCTTTGCCCATGAGAACCCTCCATCAACTGTTATCCTCATTCATTAACATCATCAGGTTCCTCGATAAGTTCATCATCACCTACATCATAAAGTTCACCCATGAGTCTAGCACTCAGTAAGAGATGCATATAAAACTTGACTAGGAGATGCAACATGTAAAAATGATGTCTTTTTCAGCCATTCATTCTTTTCTTTTTCTTTCACATAACAGTTCAGATGTTGTAGCTAATTTAGTCTAGGGGAAAGAATGACACCATTAGGTCCACTTCATGCGAGACAACCAACTTGAACCCTGCTCATAATGACTATTTAAGTTTATTCAATCCATCTTTCAGTCTTCTATTATTTCTTATCGTTCTTAATGAAAAAAATTTTCAGGATGCATGAAACATACACGTGCCATAAAATAAAATCTAATATGCATGATCTTAGTAGTAATATATCATCAAACATGTCTCATCATAACAGTATCAAAAGCAGTGAACAAATCCTCAACTAATATATCAACATGAACAGTATACAACCATCAGATATCATATCCACATTTAATCATAGACAGTAAATAGCAAACAAGAAATCATATTCTCAAACACTAGCCATATGCATCACAGTAAAATATCACCCTAAAACTACATTACCCTAACACTATGTGATGCAGGCCAAAAGTCAAACACAATTAACATCACTTACTTGTAGTTTTTAGCAAAGTCCGTAAAACCCAACCTTTCTAACACGCTGATTACTGTTGAAATTAAACGGTGAATCAGTTAACAAAGGAAAAATGATGAACCTTTAATGCAATACTCTATTTCAAAGGTCTAGAAACACCCTTATGATGTTTGTTATCCAACACCATTAACAGAAATCCTTACTGCAGGAGACCTACCTTCATAAACTTGAAGATAATTCTCCCAAGAGCTTGAGAGAAATCCATTCGTCTTTGTGGAGAATCTCGGAGAAGAAAATCCCTTGAAATCATATCCTCGCAATATTACTTCATAAACTATCAATAAATCGAATCGTAGCTCGCGAATTCTATGAAAAATCGTATTTTGAATCTGTCCACAGTTATAGCAAACGTGTGGGCTGTTGCTGCAGATGACTGCTTCTTCCATTTTGTCCAATGAAAATATGTTACATTAGCATTTTTCACTTACATTCACGGTCGCCAACATTTCACAAGCGCCAACGCTTCCATAGATTATACTTCATTCTGCAGATCCTTCGTTATTCATCCGCCAATCGCTATCTACTACGTACGTTTATTCCTTCATAGATATCTCTCCCACGAATGTCAATGCTTCCTCGAATATGAACGTTTTTGTGATATTCATTGCTCTTCAAAGATCCTTAGTCCAAACGAAGATGTTTCTCTCCTTATACTTATCTGTTGTGGATGTAATTCCTTCCGCGGATACTCAACATATCCTAATACGACGTTGTCGTCCTAGACAATGGACGTGCCTTATTCAGCAGACGTGTTCCCTTCCATGATAACACTATTCACCGCAGACGTTCATCAACTCCCAATGAAAACATTTCCTTCTACTGCAGACGTATTCTTTTCCTCAGGTACAATCCTTACCCCAAAATGACGTTCTCCATTCCATAGATACAAACACTTTCGCAAATACATTCATTTCCGCGGACACGAATGCTTCCATGGATATGAATTTCTGCAATGCCTGTTAATAGCTGTTCGCCACGTATACCATTTTGTTGCAGATAACTCTCTTTCGTGGACACATTTGCTCTTGCGGATCCTAACACATCTATGGGCACACATATGCCAACGCATCACACAATAACTCTTCCTCCAATTTTCTTTTCCTAATAAAATCCTCACCCATGGACATTCTTGCTTTATATTTTAAATTTCCTTCATCTGCTTCCTAAATCTTTATTTACTTAATAATTCTTATATTTCTATGAAAATAAAATTCTTCGATGCACAATATTTAATTTTCTAAATTTGTGAAACTAATTATTCTATTTAAATCTTAAAATATCATGTTACATAAAAATATTGGTGTAATTTTTTTGTGTGTTATACTTTAAGTTTCGAATCCCTAAACCTAACCATGGTATGTTTATTATTGATTTGGGTTGTGTCATCCCTGACATTGTTCGTCAGCAACCCCTGTAAGATGGCTTGATCTTTAGATCGCTCTCACAATTTTCTTCCTCCTTACTCATGAGGTGTTGTCATCTTTGAACTGTCACCTTTCTGTGTGATTGTATCGAAGGGGTCCTTGACATCCTTTTTTTCTTTCTCATTTCATTTTTTTAAAAAATACATCAGAAAATTCATACCTTTAAATGATATAGTGGAAGACTAAAAACAATTTCATATAAAATCTGAATGTAATCAAATCCAAAGTAAAATAAATGAAAATATTTGCAAATACTTTAACTTAAAACCCAAACATTTCAAAATAAATAATTAAAATAAAAAGCTTCTTCTTTTCAATTTTCTTTCCTTAAATCTTCACCCACGGGTTAATTTCATTTCGATAATGCCTTAGCTTTACCCTTGAGAATTTCTCTTCAACCACAACTTTCATTCGTTAATTTTGTTAGGAATATCATCAATAAAGTCTTCATCATTACCTATATCAAAAAGTTCACCTATGAGTCTAACGCTTACTAAGAGATATATAGACATGACATGTATATGAGAAGCCATTTGTAAAAATCGTGTCTTTTTCAGTCAACATTCTTTTTTTTTTTTTACTAAACAGTCTAGTCGTTGTGGGAAATTCATCTAAAGGAGAGACTAACACCATTAGGTCCACCTCATGCAGGACAGCCAACTCGAACTGTTAGTCTAAAAGATATTAGGCTTAATTGTTTTGATGATGAATGATTGATTTGATTATGAGTTGTTGATAACTTAGATTTGATTATTATTATTATTATTATGTTTACAATGATCTTCATTGGATTTAACCTTTAACAAGGGTATTTATTGTAACGCCCAGGTTTTTCTTACATTTAAAATTGCTTGAAATTTAAAACTTTTTCTTTTGTAAATACAGCAGAAGACTTTTTGATTCATACAATCCTTTTTCAAATCGCAACGGAAGACTTTTGAACAAAATATTTAAAATTACAATAAATAAACCTTTGCAATTTAACACATTTACTAGAACATTTACAAAACCTTTTAACGATTTCCTTACAAAACCTTTTTCTCTTAAATCCCCTTAGCCTAGCTAGGCACAAGATCCGCCCGTGCAAATCCTTCATCAACTATCCTTGACCTGTTTTCCTGTTTCTCATACATACCTATATCACGGGGTAAAACAATGAACCAATGCTCAGCAAGAAATATGCGGAAATGCAATGATCATGCTCATGCTCAATGCGTACTTATGCAATATGTCTCAGAAAAGAACCTATCTTTTATGTTATAACCAAGAAAAATGATACATTCTATGGTCATGTAGCTAACCGTCACTTCGATGAGGAGATACATCCATTAGGGGTGTCACTACCAATGACCATCACCAATCTCTTTTGTTTCCAAGCGTTGGGAATTTTTGGTATAAGAGAAGAGGATACATCCTATGATCCATGTGGCTTAACCGTTACTCTGCTCCCTATGTGGGAGAAGATACATCCATTAGGGGTGTCACCACCAATGGACCGTCACCAAATCTCCTGAACCCCCACATGCCTATTTATATTTATTATGCATGTCATGCAATATGTCAGCAAGAAATAGGATGAAATGCAATGCTCAATGCGTGCTCATGCAATATGCCTCAGAAAAAAACCTATCTTTTCTGTTATTCCCGAGAGAAATGATACATCCTATGGTCATGTGGCTTAACAGTCACTCCGGCGAGGAAATACATCCATCAAGAGTGTCACCACATATCGTCACCAATCTCTTTTGTTTCCATGCATTTGGGATTTCTAATACAAGATAAGAGGATACATTCTATGGTTCATGTGGCTTAACCATCACTCCGCTCTCTACATGGGAGGAGATACATCCATTAGGGGTGTCACCACCAATGGACCGTCACCAAATCTCTCGAACCCCCACACGCCTATTTACATTTATTATGCATGTCATGCATATGTCAACAATTTCATAAGCCCTAATCGAGATGCATGAATGTCATGTCATGTACAGTGGGATTATTAAGGTTGTTGTATTTAATATTGCTTGGCAAGTGTAATATCAAAGCATAAGTTGGCCGTGGCCATGGGATTATTGAGGTTGTTGTATTTAATATTGTCACATTTGCCCCTTCCTGTTAGTAGTGGGTTTTATGTAACACCCCGACTTTTTATGAGAATTTAATAAATATATAATTA
>CM039483.1:663968-719299 GCA_022433065.1 Begonia loranthoides
TTACTTTCAAAAAGAAAATTCAAATTTTCACGCATTTTAAAGAATTATGAAAATCCGGGTCGTTACATTTTATGCTTGGCCGTGAGATTATTAAGGTTGTTGTATTTAATATTGCTTGGAAAATGTGAGATAAAACAATGTAATAAACAATGAAATTATTCTCTATTAGTTAAGGTAAATATGCACAGTTTTTGGTGATTGAGGAATTAGAGGAAGGTTAGATTGTTGTATCCTTAATATATGTGTATGAAGGAGTTATTGATGAAGGTTATGTTAATTTTTGAAGGTGCACGAGAATGCTCGGAAAGATAAGAATTTGTAATAAATTGCATTGAAGATCGCAAGTAAATGATACTGCTTGTGTTTGTTCGAGAGGCCTATATCACAAGAGTTAGGAATTATATGATGACTGTGTTTATTAGATTTAGGTTCTTTACGTTAAGGATTTAGATATTGATCATACTATTGTTCGAGGATGTATTGTTGTGTGTTGCTTGTTGTTTTAATGACATGTTTAATAGATTCAAGTTCTTTACGTTAAAAATTAAGATATTGATCATGCTTGAGGATTATAGGATTTTTATATTGATCATGCTTTGAAGATTATAGGATTTTATATTGATCATGCTTCGAGCATTATACTGAGGATATAGAACTGTATGCATTCACGAGCATTCATGCATTATGGTTTTCAAAATGATATGAAAATGATTTTCATGGATGGTTTTGGGAAAAATGGTATAATAGATACTCATACATACTAAGGGTATAGTGTTCTAGAGGGCTGATCGCCCGAAGCAGACAACCTTTATTTGGGCTATAAGAATATCTATTTTATCATTGAAAGTGGAACAGATAATATATAAATTAAACGAAATAAATGTAAACTGGATGGCTGCCTCAGGTGTGTGCCACGGTATGGCCCCCTCAAGTGTGTGCCACGAGATGATAAGAAATGTGGGCTTATTAGTGGTCCTCAATTAATGTTGAGACTAACCGGCCAATGGGTGGGTGAGGCCCTTTAAGCATTGATGTGCACGGCTACTAGTGTGCTACGATTGTAGTCAGAGCCGTTTGTTGTGCATCAGTGCACACAACCGCTACTAGAGCTTTCGGTTGTAGTCGGAGTTGCTTATCCTTGAGGTTGGGTCGTTGTGCATTGATGTGCACAATAGCTATCAGGTGGTTCCATTAGAGTCTAGTCTTTATCACATAGCAAGTTGTGGGTCCTCGACTGATGTCGGGACAGACCTGCCAATGGATAGTGAGGCCGTTTAAGCGTTGGTGTGCATGGCCGCTAATAGGCTATGATTGTAGTCGGAGCCGAGTATTGTGCGTTGGTGCGTACAACTGCTAGCTGAGCTTTTGGTCGGAGCCGGAGTTGCTATACCAGAGGCGTCGAGTAGAAGAACAAAAACAGAAAACGAAAACAGAAAACAGGAACAGAAAAAAAAAATAGAAAACTGCATACGGATTTTAAAAACTGCATAACATGTGTATTGTATATTTTATTTTATATCACTTACTGAGCATTAGGCTCATAGTTTAAGTCTTGTGGTGTACATATGCGTGGTGTCAAGGCTAGGAGCAGTTGACATAGCATTTGTGGGTTGCAGATTTGGTGGCTGACTAAGCTAAAGGATTTAAAGAAAAAGGAAAATGTAAAAGAGTTTTTATAACAAGTTTTGTAAAGGTTTATTATTTTATTCTCAAATTTTTTACTATAAAGTCTTCAGTTGTGCTCTATAAAAGGTTTTTCATAAAAGAATTATATTTATCATTTTTAAAGGGTTTTAATAATGAAAAGTCTTTCGCTACAAAAAAGTTTTAATTTTATATGATATTCAAATATAATTCTCTTTTAAAAATGACACGTTTTAAGAAAGGAAAACCGGGTCGTTACACCTCAACTATGATATCATTTTATGGTTCCCCAAGCAATTATCATTTTAAACTATACACTCGAACACATAATCATACCTTGGTTCCTCGACTTCACTTCAATCATTAGAAAAAATTTTCAAAGTCATCTATCATAACTCAATATCTATGTCTCATCGAGCAAAAAATCAATCTAAATTCTCAATTCGTTTAATTCTATGCCCTTAGTTTTTTTCTATCAACGTTATTATAATTACTCTTGCTAGAATATAACTTTCACTCATTCTTTTGGCATTGCTTATTCCAAATTGACATCTAAATATAAATTTTGAACTTAAGATTCTTAACAGAGGAAGAATTGAAGCTGATCAATGATATTCCTAAAGTAGATGAGCATACAAAAGCAAGTGTTGTCGGGTCAAAAGAATAACTTTCTGTTTGGTTTTCATATTGCTTTTAATAAATAAATTCTGTTGTAATATTGCAAAATTGAACTTGATTAGATGTTTTAATTAATAAATTATTTAGGATTACTTCGTATTTAATTTATTGAGTAAATGCAATTTAAATTGTTTTTAGTATTTTAATGTGATTCTTTACTGAAAATATTTTATTAAATAAAGTTTATTTAATGTTTTAAATAACAATAAATTAAATTAACACTTCTTAGTATTTAAAGTTTGATTTTCTTGCTTAATTAATGATTTTGACATTTTCAATAATACCCAAATTATATTTAGGGTTTTCAATAAACTAATTTAATCTGATTTTCAATCAATTTGGGAATAATTTTAGGGTTTAAAAATTTTGGGCAAAATGAATTTCAAGGCATTACAGAAGGTCATCCCTAGTTGATCGCTATTCAAATCTAGTCGACTATAGGGATGGTCGAGGGCTTCGATAAATTCAAGTTGGTGCCCTGTCGACTACAAGTAGTTAGTGATCCACCAGACCGATCGAACGCACTAGGGTTGCGGACAACCGAACATGGTCCACCTCAAGTGTCATTGTTGAACACGCCCACTAGTTGATCAACCACTACAGGGCCCAGACAACCGCCACAGTGCCCTGGTCGACCATGTAGCGTAGTTTTATGCATTTTGGGTCGTTTACACATTAGTTTGGGTTTCTAGTTCCAATATAGGACCCTTGAACTATTCCATAGTGTTTTAATAATGGGAATTCCTGAATTTTATCATGTTTCTAGTCTCTAACGATTTCGTGAATTACAAGTCAGTTTCCTAGGAGGTTGTCGCTTAAGTTTGTAAGAAAGGTCATCGCAAAAGTAAGGATTTTATACTTTATTACTTTACATTGTATTATATTTTTTTTAAATTGTATTTTTTGGATTACCACGTATGAAAATCTGACGAAAACTGTTCGACAACACGTTAACTTTTATACTAAATGTATGTGAGTTTTACACGTTTATTTTCACATGCATAGTATTTCATTTTGCTCTGTTACATACATTAGGGTGGATGGACCCTTAACTTCACTAAGAGTAAAAACTCAGAAGGAACCTTCCTTTGTTATCGACCAATGTTGGAAAACTTCTAACTAAATGTCCAAACTATTTACATTGAAAACATTGTTATGAGCTAGCTCTGCATTCTCCAAGGTGATTCTTTTTGCAAACCAAACAATGAGAAATTCGAGGCACCCTGACATTTGTTATTGCAACTAACAATTCTCCTTGGAGGCGTTTCATATTTCCTTGCTATTTTCCATCATCCATAGGCCTTTTTACGCCACTAGTACCTTGTTGTCAACTCCTTCCTTACTGGACTTGAATCTCCTTAAGGTATCTTCTTTTTTATTCCATCTATTTAGCCACTTGTATGTCAACCTCTTCCACCTCAAGCGTCTTCGCCACAACTCTAGAATATGGCATATCTTGAATGCTAGATATCTTCACTCCTTGGTATATCTCCAATTTTAAGCCTTGAACAAACTGATGAACCTTATGCTCATTATTTCTCACCAAGTGTAAAGTGAAAGGAGACAATGACTCAAACTTGCGCATGTGCTCTTTGACTGTTCCAACTTGATGTAACTAAACAAATTCTACCAACTTGTTTTCCTTGTAGGATGATTAAAATATTTATCATAAAAGACCTCATTGAATCCTTCCCATGTCATTGTCGTCGAGTCATGAGTTGTCTTGATCTCCCACTTGAATCTCGCATCTTTGGTCAACATATAACTAGCACATTATATCTTTTCTCCTTTCTCTACTCTAGCATATTTGAACATATCCTCTAATATTCGGATCCACTCTTTGGCGCTGGATGGATCACCGCTGTTACAATTGTGTTAGGGTGGTCACAGTCGTTGGAATTTCTCTGAGTCACATCTGTATGAACCATAGGCCTCAAATTCCCTTGTCCCTGTCTCACTATAAGCCATTCCAAGTGTTAGATTTGTTGTTCCACTAGGTTTGTTAGTTGACAAATAGCTTCATCCCTTTCGTCCTTGACTCTTCTTTGTCTTTGTACCATGTTATTTCCTAAGATTTTAAATATACTCTAAGTGAATTAAACTATAATAAAAGAAAATCTAATAACACACTTACAATTGATGAAATGTTCCCACGTTGAGATTGGGTTGATTGGCAGTCTACAAGAATGATTTTTAGACCCGGGCACTCTGAAACCATGTTGTAACATCCCAAAATTTAATCATTTCTTTGAAATAAAAACTTTGTATTATTTTTATTTTATAAAAAAAATTCAACAGTATCTTTGAAAAAAAAACTATGGAAACAGCAAAAGACTTAATTTTATAAACAAATCCAGTCACATTTAACATAAGTTAAAAAAAAATCATCAAAGATAAATCCAACATAAATTCAATAGTTCTCATAAATAGTTTAATAAAATTCAAGGTTCCTTGCATCACTCCTTTTTCTTTTGCTTGAGTCACCCTCAATCAAAATCACCGACCAACGCCAAGTGCTCACCCCTGAAAACACATCTTCAACTACATCAATCATTCAACTTCATCATCACGAGTGTCATCACTAAGTACCTCATCTACATCATAAGGTTCAACTATAATCCTAATGATCAATAATTAGGGTATAAAAAAATATAAGTAGAACACAATCTCTGATAAATGCATGCAATAATAGTTTTCATACATAGCATTCTTTTCTTTTCATTATTGTTCATTTTTTTCTTTAAATTATTTTCTATTCATCATCATGCCGAGGATGAGTAAGCACAACCAAAGGACACTCACCCCTAGTCTTAAATCTTCGAAAGACACCTAACATCAATTAGGTCCTCCATTAGCTACCGTGCACATTAATGCATGATGACCCCAATCATTCCAGTGAGTCATCTCCAACGTCAATCGAAAACTTCACTATCTGTCATGCACATTGATGCACAACAAACTCAACACCTTTGTCAAGTTAGACCTGACATCAATCGAGAACTCTGCTAGCTGACATGCACATCAATGCACAACGATCTCAACTCTTTTGTCGAGTTAGTCTCGACATCGAACAACATCAAGTGTCCAACCTTTGAGACAGCCTGACCTCAAATCTCTTCCCATGAATCTTGCTTACATACATTCATACTCATTCTCATCTTTCTTAAATGAAATATAAGCATATCAAATGTCATTCAACAATTAATGTATGACACAATCCTTGAATGATTATTATCAAATGTAACAAAATATATTATCAAACATCAATACTAAAACAGTAAGTAGATCATCAAGTTATGATAAACATAAGTATAAAAGCTCAAATCAGATAAAATTTCTCTTAACACCTTGTGATATAGGCCGATAAGCCATACACATGCAACATTACTTACCTCAGGTCTTTGCGTATCACTAACTATTTATCCCTCACCTTCCTCGAGTCAAAGATTCTTCTGTGAGTTCAAAGAAAATTGCTTTCTTCGTAATAGTTCTTCCCAGACTTTTGAGGTTTCTAGTAATTTAAATTGAGGGGTCTTTAGCTGAAATGAAGAGTCCTTTGTAGGATCGAAATTAACTTAAGAGGGGGTGAATTAGGTTTATTAACTTAATGTTGAAGAGTCCTTTCAACAATAATAAATTTACACAATAATGAGATTAACAAATCACTATAGCAATAATAATAATAAGAGACAAGGTTAAAGAATTCGACACCGAGTTGTTAACGCGGTTCGGCCAAGCTCTCCTACGTTCGCGCTTCAAGGTTCTCCCTTGAAGGTATATTCCTCAACCATTATGGGTTACAATTTGATTGATCTTGAGCGGGTGTCAATCAAACCATTACAAACAATTATTTCTTAGGGCGTTACCCTTTTCTCTCGAATACAATTTTCTCTCAGAAAATTCTCGTGCTCACAAATGCAACAATCCTTACAACAACAATTAATCTCACTCGATTTCTTTTGAGAATGTGATTGCTACTAAATTTCGTGCACAATAGTCGAGTCCAAAATTCGGCAGAGCTTCTCTTAATATTGCTTCGGTGGTAGTCTTCTTTGAAGTCCAACTATTTATAAACCTGTGAAGTCCGGACGTCCTAAACTCTTATGGATCGTCCGCATCCAAACGTTAAAAACTAGCCATTGGGCAAAACAGTGTATTGGCAGACGCGGCGCCTTGTCCACACCATCATCCGCAACATCGTCTGCATGAATCTTCATTTTGTACAGATTCAAATCGGACGTGGTGGATCTTCGTCCGCACTCGTCCGCAGAATGCATCTCAGTTGGGGACGCCAAAACCCGTCCTCAGTCTCATCCTGAAGTCTGCATCCCTGGGAAGGTGCGGACGCCTTATCTCGTCCGCACCCCGTCCGAACCTTCATCAATCTCAATTATTACAGATTCAAATAGGACACGGGGCATTCTCGTCCGTAGCCGTCCGCAGTAGTCCGCAAAAATAGTCTCCAGTTGGGGATGAAAGAACTCGTCCTCACTCTCATCCTCAGGACGAATGGCTAGCTTCTGTGGACAACTCTGTATCGTTCGTCATTAGTCCGCGTGTCATCCAAACGTACTCAACAGAGTTCAGAGCTGCACGAATCGAATCATCTAAGTCTCACGAATCTTTCTACTCACTGTAGGGACTTAGTACAAAGCATTAGACATTACCAATACCCTTATCAAGGGTAGTTTCAATTTATGAGCTAAATACGAGAATTATAAATTCAACTAATAAACAACTTATAAAACTCAATAATAATATTCATCATCAAAATATAAATATCCCTAACACACTTAGGCTAACATCCTTGTCATGACTTGTGAGGTGGGCCTAATAGAAATACCAAGTTAATATATATTAAATACATCCCTTCTTAAATTCCCTATTTTCCCTTGCGTATGATAGAGACTCATTATGGTTGGCTCAATTATAGGTTGATGAGTGCACCAGTTCTGACAGTGTCTGATAGTGAGCAGCGTTATCCATTTTACATTGATGCATCAAGAGTTGGATTTGGGTGTTACTGAGTGGAAAATAAATTGAGGAAATTATTTCAGTGAATGATAATTTCCTTAGGGCGATTTTGGTTGATGTTCAAAAATATCAGGAATTTGAAAAGGGATGTATTTAAGTCACTCAATGATCCCTTTGATACAATCACATAGAAAGGCGGCAGTTCAAAGATGGCAACACATCATGAGCTTGGATGAAAATCTGTGATGAGAATGTACCAAAGACAACTTTTCAGATTAGATATGGGCATTTTGAGTTCCTACTCTTACCTTTTAGTTTGACAAATGCCCCAACTGCCTTCATGGACCTTATGAACAAGTTTTCAGATCGAACTTGGATCAGAGGTGGGCCAAACAATTCTCATTCTCTTGTTCCACAGAGAGTGTGTCTTGATACAGTCTAAATCAATTGTTAATCACACCCCTGTAGCTAAGATGTCATCAGTTTTCATCTCTCAAATGGACGAATTTAGTCTGTAGATGAAACGTCTAGAAAAATTGATGCAAGCGCATGTGCTTCAGTCACGAAAGTGTGCGCTGCCGCAGTGGATATATGCGTATCCACTGCGGATATTCGCCTCTCAAACATAAGTCCACTAATCACTAAACGCCATGACAGCCCATAGACATATTCTTTTTAGTGAACACTTACACTCCTGCAGACATGTTATCTTGTGGACACTTCCCTTTGCTCATGGAAGCGTGCACTAGCGCTATGGATATGTACGCATCTGCTGTGGGTATTTACTCCTCAAACATAAGTTCACCAATCACTAATTGTCACAACATCTCATATACACATTCGTTTATGCAAACACCAACACTCCTGCAGACACGTCATCCTACGAGCACTTTCCTTTCCACGAACACCAACACTCCTGCAATTTCACTATTTGCCTCAAACACATTCCCTTCCACAGAGACCAACACTCCCTCAACTTCATTATTCACAATGTCCACCAACCAAAGGCTAGGTGCCCCTCAACCTTACAATGGATGTAACTCAACACAACAGATGTCTCTCAACTTACAATAAATGTTCTTCATCCTACATTGGGCATTCCTCCTCTATGTCAGCAAGCTCCAAACATAAATAATTTATAAATATCTTGTATCCTTAAAACCACATATATTCCAACTATTCAATCCAACATAGAAAAAATAATAAAATCATAAATTTGGACACAAAAGTATCACCATATATCATGTTACAATTTAAAAAAAAATTTGTTGTTACATTAAATTCTCTTTCCAAAAATAAAATTGAAGAGAATAATTTCATCCCATACTTGTTGCTACCATAATTTCTTTCCATAAAATCTCAATAAATCTTTCTTTTTGCGATCTTCTAATTTGAATTTAAAGACCCAACTTTAATTATATCCATCTGTAAATCTTTTAAGATAAAACTGAATAAAAATTTATATTTTTTCCAAGATTTTATCTTAAAAGCTAATAAAATCATTTTTTATAATAAAAAACGAAAAGTTATAGTATTCTGTAACATTTCATAATAAAAACACAATTTTTTTTTTATTAAATCACATATTTCAAATAATATTCATAATAAAATACACTCTTGTAATGACTCTTTTTCAAGAGTTATCAGTCACTCTTAAATCATTCCACAAACAATGTGTGTAGAAGTTTTAAAAGTTAAATAATGTTAAAATTTGGTGTAATTTGAATTCTAGTTGGGTCTAGTTGAGCCCATATTTCAATATTATGGTTTTTATGTTATTCTATATATTTTTATTTGAGTCATAAAACTCTTCATATCTTGATATTAGCTTAGTGAATTTCTACTTTTCCCTTGATTTTTTTTCCAAAAGGGTTTTTCTACATAAATCTCAGTATCACCATTTTCGCTTATTTTCCTTTCTTGTTTTGCATTTAATTTTTAACAATAGGTATAAGAGCAAGAGTGAGAGTTTTTATACTCGAATCGAACAAATTTTAGGGTTTGCAGTTTTTTGTGAAAAATTGCAACTTGGAAATAGAAAATTAAAAAAATATATTTAAGGAAAACTTTTTCGTTGTTGTTGTGTTTTTCTTCAACAGAGATGAAGAAACCCTAGCTCCCTCCTACTGCCACCATTGAGAGAAGGAAGGCCTCTTGACTCGAACCCACTACTGTCACTAAGGAGGATGAGAGGAAAGATTGCTGCCCACCATATAGTGAAAATAAACCCCGCTCGAATAACTGTCATGCTTTCGACCAAACTGTTGCACAATTTCGACCGTCAGTCCCTATTGTCCATCAAAATAGACAAGCAGCCCTAATCTAGAAAAAGGAGAGACATTAGATTAAGGCTATTTTTCCAAACTAAAAATAATTATAATAGTGGATACCTTAGATTATGGAATGGTGATGGAATTGGATTAATTGGATGTATGCTCATTAAGATATGAATTTTTGCATGAAAGTTGATGGATGTGCTATAAATGAGCATAGTCACTATTTATGGATAATTGAAGAGGTTGTTATGATTATCAATTCAAACTATTTTTTACTTATAAAGTAGACACATAAATAAAGTGTATGTCTTTGGATTTAAAGGATTTAGAAATGGGCAATAAAAGTTATGCAAGTTTGAAGTTGGATAAGTCCACAACTGCACTGTTTTGGGAAATATCTTTAAATGAGACTTTAGAGTGGGAATTTGGAGACGTGTATAAAAGACAAAACGTTCCTAACACATTGAAGTATGTGAAAATGTAATAAAGTGGACAACCAATGAATTTATGACACGTTTTACTTAAGGATTAGTGACTAAGTGTGTGATTATGGTTTAATTAAAGGATGATTAAGATTAATTAATCATGATTAATCATGTTAATCATGGATATTAGCTTTAACTAATCTAGATTATTTATTTTAAGTTAAGAGTGGTTAACGATGATTAACCATGGTATTTTTGTAAATATCCATGGGTTGAAGGGTAAAATTGTACATTTAGAAGGCCAAAAGGGATAAAAGAATAATATTACCTCATGAACTTTCTAGAAAGGTAGAGGAAAGGCAGAGAAATCAGCCATTTTGTGTTGGAACATAGGATAAAGATGGAGAAGAGAAAGAAAAAAGGAAAAAAGGAGGAGAAGAAAAAGAAGAAAATTGAGGGGGGAAAATTGAGAAATGACTCTTAATTTCTTCATCAAAGTTGTTCCTCTCATTAAGAGCATCCTTTTGAGCTAAAAATCAAGGGGTCAAAGTGAATACTAAGTGATCTTCAAGAGGTAAGAACCTTAACCTAAGTATTTTCTAAACTATGTTAAATATTACATAGTTTATGTGGAAGAAGTTTAATAAATAGGACTATATGTAGAATTCATGGATTACAAGTTGGTATCTATGGATGATATGGATTTGTTGAGGATTAAATTGGTTAATTAAGTGAACATGGTAACCTATAGAAAAGGTGAATAAAATTGTGATTTAAGAATTTTAAGTAAAATCCATGGAATTGTATATGGATATTTTTTATGAAGTTAGTTGAATTAAATTCACCATTGATTTGTTATGAGTTGTATATAAGCATGAATTTTGAATGCTTGAGGATTAGAGACTCAATATATATATATTGATGCTTTGAATGGAAAAGCTTGAATGGTTGGATTGAATAATTGTATTCAATATTGTCTTTGGATTAGTTTAACAGATTAAAATGTCTAATTGGAGGATTATGAAATATTATTATAATCCTAGGATGGTTTAATGTTAGTTTGGTATGAATTGGATGTGAGCATATGTGTGAAAAATGAGAAATAGACACAGAAGTGGACGACCAGCCTTTGGGGGGCAAACGACTGCAAATGTAAAATTTCATAGGGGTAATTATCCATGAACGTGTAGGTATCCGCTGAAGGGTGCATAGATCTGCAAGATTTGAGAGTGGAAGAGCACAAGTGTAAAATGCAGTCAACCAGTATCAAAGGGCGATCGATCGGAACACAAGTAAAATGATGATGGAACAAGTATCCATAGATGAGTAGACATCCGCAAATGAGTACAGATAGTCGCAGATGCATGGGCGGGTGACCAAAAAAGTAACAGAGAGGTAAAATGCCAGAGAATTGATGAATCTTTGGAAGCGGACCCCCAAAAAAAGGGCAGTGTCTTGGGTTTTAAAAATATAGTTATGAGCGGACTACTGGAAACTGTGTTTTGCTCTTGGAAATGTGTTGAAGTGGATGACCGCGGATGAGGTACAAACATCCAGAACCTGTTATGTTAGGATATTTTCTTTAGGTTTCAACCTAAATGTTTAACCATTGCATAAACCCTTTTGGGAGAGAATTGAGGCATAGATAGAACATGTCTAGATAGTTGTATGACACCATTTCATGCATTATTTGTGTATGCTTAATAACAAGATTTGCATGATTCATGTACATATATTATTATTATGTATTATATGCATTCAATGTATGCATAGTGAGGATGTCCAATCATGCATCATGAAAATATTTATACGTATGAAAATATTATATGGGTGGTATTATTGGTCATAGAGGAACCCAATATACCTCATCAAGCTATGTATGTAAAGTGGAAAATAGAAGGGGAGTGACTATGAGTCCCCCTAGGGTTGCAAATCCCTAGCCATCTGGAGGATTTTTATTGTTCATGGACACACCTATTAGAGGCAGTGGTCAGTATGGTGAAGTTTCATAGTTTTGTTAGACTTTACGTATGATGGTGTTTGATCATTTATGTTTATAGTCACATTGTAATACCCGAAATTAAGTATCAACTAAAAACAATGATAATTGTGAATTTTGGAGATTTTGCAATGATTTTATCATAGATATTGATACCCCAAAAATATGTTTGGTAAACGTAATAAGTTGGTATAATTTATACCAATTATTAGAATGGGGGTTAAAGATTTGTTGGGTGATTAAGGAGATAATTTGTAATACGCCAAATTTAGTTATGGATGGTTTTGGGATAAAATGATTTAGTGTGGAGGAAGTGGAAATATATATTGTAAGTTAGAAAAATTAAGGAAGAGAGAAGAGCAGGTTTGGCAGAAGAAAATTGAAGTGTGGGACAAGTTGATAAAGTGATCAACTTGCATGGAAAATATGGCGGAAGTATGTGGGAGAGGTTGATCACATGTTGAAAGAAGAATCTTGGCGAAGCAGAATAAAATGACAGAGGCGTAATAGAGTATGGCCATGTGGGAAAGGTCGAGCATGGAAGTGGAAAAGTCAAAATTTACATGGGAAAGGTTGAGCATTGTGTAATACCCCGACTTTTTATATCGGAATTTAATAATAATCATTGAGAAGAAATTTGGAGATTTTTGGATTATTGGATAATTATCGGGGTATTACCAAGGACATAGCCTTTAGGTTATAATTTAAGAGAATTTATTGGAGGTTTAATTAATGGAAATTAATTTAGGAAATAGAATTGAGAAATTTAAATTGGACCTCTAATAATCATCAAATGATATTTAGAATAAATCAGGAATTGGAATTGAGTTGAGAATAATTTAATTAAATTATTCAAAAGAACTTTAATTGGGTAAATGATTTAAATTAGTGAAGAATTAATATAGTGCATCAAGGAATTAAAAGAAAATGTAATTAATGGAGGAAGGATGAATTGGTTTGGTCGGTTCGGTTCACACCGGTTCGACCGATTCGTTGGTTCGGTTAAGGAAGTGAAGAAAAGAGGGGAAATGGAATTGGGGATGGAATTAGAAATTAGGGCTTTCTGACTTTTAAGTGAAGGAGTGAAATAAGTGAGGGATTAATTGAAGATTGATTGGGGCAGATTTGGATTAAGGGGGATAGAGTGCGACAGAGAGAGAAGAGAACGGAGGGAGGGAGCGGGTGGAGCTCGCAACGACGCGACGAACGGCGACAGCAAGCGAGGCAACGGGTCTGGCATGCGACTCCGTCCCGGGTGCCGGCTGTTGGTCGTCGGCGCGGCTTCCGTGGGTGCGAACCGGCGGAGCTAGGGCACGGGTTCATTTGGCCATTTTCAATCGCGATTTGTGGACGCGATTTCTTGGCCAAGGTAAGCTATTGGACGATTTCTTCCTTCTCTTCCATTTCGTTTGGTTGCTCGGCGTTGTTCTGTGGCATTGGCAGGGAGGCTCGTTGAATGAAGGATTCTCGAGGGGCTGGGGGGGCTCGCGGTTCACGTTGGACCGGCCAATGGCCTGGGTCTAGCTTGCTGATGGGGTCGAACCGGTGATGACGAAACAAACATCCCACGCCTCTCCTTTCCAGCCTGTTGTCCCTTGCCGATAGTGAGGAATTGATGAGGTTGTCGGTGGCTAGAGAATTGAATGCATTTGGATGAATAAAATTGGCAGAGGATGAGTGTGGGTGGATGAGAGCTAGAAGCCGAGGGATGAGGATGCATGGGTGTTCTGGAGCTGCTATTCCTAGTCTTGGGTCTACCTTGTCTAGAGGGTGAGTTTCCCTTCTCTGAAATTTAGTTAATTGGATCCTGTGTTGATCATTTAGTCCCTGTTTTAAGACTATGTATGGAATGGACACTTGTAGTTGGATGAAATGATATAGCCTGATATTGTGGATTTTAGACTATCTGTTTGTGGATTTATGGATTTTAATAGAATGATAGTAAAAGATAAAGGATTATTGGATGATATTGCACTGTTGGAATGTATTCTATTTTTGGACGATATAGCTGTTGTGGGTTGATTCAGTGACTTGCATATATATCCTGTGATTGTCTTCCTCTGTAGGTTCTGTTGGTTGTGTTGGAATAGTTTTTGTAGTTGCATTAAATGTTCTGTGGAACCTATAGATGCATCTCTATGTCATATTAGGTTATGCTACTCGGAAATAATATGTTAAGTTGGATTTTTGTATGAATTTATAGGGAGGAATATGTTGTTAACCAAAAATGTGTTAGGTTGGATTTATTCACTCTTATAGTTATCAGGAATGTTATAACTTGTTGTTGGATGTTTAATCTATCATTGAATGATGTTTCCTTGCTTGGGTATATGTTAGAAGTGCTAATTTATTGGATGTGAACTTGTTATGTACATCTTTATGGTTTTATACTCCGTTGGATTTGGTTTTAAGTTCTGGAATATTGTTCGATTTTATGAAGAAAAGATTTAAGTACGTTGGACGTATGTTCTGAGAAGTCAGTGAATGGAAGTTACTGCCTTTGTTAGATTTACGTTTCTGGATTGTGTGAATTCTCTATGATATGGCCTTGTTGTTGGATGATATGTTCTATGGTTTCGGTTCACCAATTGGAATAAAGATATGATGGAAATTGGCTAATATAGTTTTATGACTCGTTTCGGATATTGTTAGTAAACGTTGATTTATGGGCCGATAATTCATTGATGAAATTATAATGGTAATTATGGGTCCATAATTTTTTTTATGTGAAACCATGTTGGTTTCTGTTATGTGTTAAGCTTAGTTTCTAGACGCTATTAATCGAAATTAATTAATTAAGCTAAGTCATAATTAATTAAGCGGTTTCGTTTAGGAAACGAATTTAAGATAGGAAAAGACGTTGAGATTAAGAATGTGATTAATTGATAAATTAATGATAAACACTATTTAATTATGAAGGTATTGAAAGAGGAAAAGAAGGATAACGACTAAGTACGAATACGTGATAAAGCTTCAATGTAAGAAATTAAGTAGAGTCGTTGGCCAGTGGAGGCCCTACACCATTAGCCGAATCGTTTACTTTAATTGTTTGTTTACGTTTCCACTATGTTGCTTTACATATCATACCTATGCAAATAGCACGTTATTAGTTTAATTGCTAAGAAACATTATAGTTTAATTTCCAAGCATGTAAATCAGCTAAACATGTAAATCGACTAATAATTATTAGATTAATATATTGTAATCTTCCTTCAAGCATGTTAATTATTATTTAAGTAAATCAATTAGCTAAGTATGTTAATTAACTAGCATGTTAACTTAGTTAGGTCTAGCATGTTTTAATGTTAATTGATATTGTTGTATGAGTATGTCAATTTATTTAAATATGTTCAAGCATGTTAATTAATCTGAGTAGATAAATGTACTTGAACATATTAATTGACTAAAGTAGCGTTATAACTTGGCATGTAAATTGTTAATCAATTTAGTTGATTGAATCAATTAAACATGTTGACTAATTAGCTCATCTAAACAAGTAAGTAAGCATGATAATTAACTAGTCTTTTAAACCTTGAGCATGATAACAATTTAGTCGAGCATGTAATTAAATTATATTAATATTCGTAGGTCAATTAATTAAGATGTGCCCTGTAATAAGTTTGTCATTAGACAATAACTATAGGAAGCATGTAAATGGACTAGGAAGTTAACTAGATAATTGACATGTTAATTCCTGTATTCAATATTATAAATGTTCTCTGTATCATTGGTTGTCTTCATTGTTATACGTTTTCAATTCCTATTATTCTTTTATATGCGCTTTTAATTTCAGTTACTTTCGTTGATGCACACTTCAATTTCTATGATTGTTATATTGTGAAGCATCATGCATCATGTTAAGTTAAGAATGTATGATCATGCATCACGATGACAGAAACCAATAGGGAGTGCCACTTAGGGGTGATACTCACACATGCATGAGTGAGGATAAATGATGAAAATGAGAAAAATGTTAAGACAATGAAGGCCTCTGTGGTCCGGTAGCTTAGCCTAGCATAGAAATAAAGAAAAGAAAATAGGAATTGGGGGGCGGATGGGTAGCGGATCTAGTCTATGGCTAGGCGAAGCCCCCTACCATGACGGGAATGAGGACTTAGTCGCAATTAAAGGGTTAGGTCCGACCAACTATTCCATCCCCTAAGAACCCTCCAATCTCCAGCTCGAAGTACGAGTAATGAATGAATGAACGAATGAAAGAAAGAACGTAAGAAAAGATTGGTTTGGGTGGCGCCTCATTCCAAAAGAACTAAAGAGAGACATACATCATAATGCATAGCTCATTTCTTACTGGGCCTCGGGCTCACAGTTGCTAATGGTGTAGGTACATACACGAGAAAATGACGAACAAATTGAGAAGCAATTGATGAAGAATTTCCACGCACGAGACTTGTGGCTGGCCAAGCTTAAATGAAAGAGAAAAAAATTATAATTGAAATTATATTTAATTGTTTCGTTCCTTTTATTAAGTTTTTTCATTAAATTATCTACGCTTCCGCAACGTTTTAAAATAAATTATTTTTATTACGCTTCCACAATGTTTTAAAAAAAATTATTTTTATAACGCTTCCGCACTTTACCAATTGGTTTTCACAACAAGTTTAAAGAAGGGTCAATAGCGATCTGGTTTAACGTCACGCTCTGATTTCATTTTATAAAAGAGTCTTTTGAAAATTTTAAATTTCTCACATTTTTAAGGAATTACGAAAATCTGAGTCGTTATACATATGCTTGACCTTTGATTTGAGAAATCAGTTTTCATGTGAAAGTGGTCGATCATCCCACATGATTTTCTGAAAATGCAAATTTTCAGTTGCGGCCTAGTTTGTGTTATGGCGTGAATCCCAAACGACTGTGTTTATGTGATCCCTCCACATTGGCTTCCTTTACATATGCCTCCTTTACAGATGAGTTAGGTGAGATTGTGTTGGGATTGAGAGAAGCTTATAAGGGATGTTTTTCTATGATGGAAGAAAAGAGAGAGATAGAGAAGAGAAATAGAGAGAAAGGGCAGAGTGTTCTCTGGTGGGAAGAGTTGAGTGCTGCGAGAGACTAGGTGAAAGGGGGAGAAGCTAAGAGAGAGCTAGCAAAAGAAGAAGAAGCAGAAGAAGGAGAGAAGAGTGAGAAAGAGAGAAAGAGAGTTATTGCGAGAGAAAGGAAGAGAAACAGGGGAAAAACAAAAGAAGGAGAAAGAGAAGGTGAAGCTTGGGTTTTTTTCTCTGCTCTTCTTGGTGTGTTTTAGGTGATATAATTTCCTTCATTTTTTTATGGATTTTATGTGGAAATTGTAGAAGATAAAAGAGTGCACTCTTGTGTGGTTGTAGTTTTGTATAGTTGGACATTACTGCTAGTAGCTATTGTTGAAGAATTGGTTCTATTAAATGCGTTGTTGAATATAATGATAGCTTTCTCTATTTAGTTAAGTTTAGTGATGCTTTCTAGAATTATGTATTTATGGATTTTAAGATAAAGCGATGTTAGAGGCAGGTTAAGAATTATATGATTAAAGTTCTCTATTTCTTGTTCCTCGGTAAAAGGTTTATGCTCTGTTGTGTAGACAATGCTCCCTATTATTCACTGTTCTCTGGTTTTGTGATGCATGAACATTTGAATATATTAGTCGGTTAGTAATGTAAGATTAAGGGATGAGTTTGTAATTGTATGTGGCCACTATCGTTTACTACTTTGCTAATTATGAAGAATATGGATGGGTTATGGATTCTATTAATGGAGATGATGGTGTCAAAGTCGTTGAAGATAATAAACTATGAGAATGAGGTTAATAATATGTTATTATTAATGATTATATGTTATGGTTTTGAAAGTATTAAGAAGAAGGAAGGACTTAAGTGCTAGAGCACGTTATGGACGCCAGGTAAGTATATTGAATGTGTTTTGGTCTTTGGGGCCTTACATCGCAAGAATTAGGATTTGTATGATGCATGCATTTACTAGATTATTAAGTTAGGTTATAATCATGTCTTGAGGATGTATTGTTGTCAGTTGTGTGTTTATTAAAATTAGGTTCTTTTAATGATGTGTTTATTAGTTTAAGTTAAGGATAATGATAATGGGATTAAGCATGTTTTGAGACCTATCTAAAGGATATAGATATTGTATGTATTCACGAACCTTGCATGCATTATTGTTTTTAAAATGATATGAAAATGGTTTTCATGCATGGTTTTTGTATATGAAACAAAAACGGGTATGAAATATGAATAAACGTAAATAGAAAGATAAAGAGTAAAGAGAAATGTGTAAAGAAAATGAAGAGAGTTTGAGTAGGTTTCAGTTCACTGCTCATTCCCAAAATGTTAACAGAAAAGGCAAACGATATAAGTTCATCATGATGGTCTAAGATCACCAGCATGATTCTGTTTGTGATCCATTAACAGAAAAGAAAAATGATATAAGTTCATCATGATGGTCTAAGATCACCATCATGATTCCGTTTGCGGTCCATACCCAAAAAAGGGTAAACAGTATAAGTTAATCATGATGGCCTAGACCACAATCATGATTCTGTTTATGGTTTTATGTTCACTATGTTGCCCAAAGGTCACTAGCATAGTACATGTTCACCGCTGGGGCCTAAGTTGACCAATACAGCCTAAGTTCACTACTAGAATTAAAGTTCACTAAAGTTCATCACAATTTTATAAGAAAGGAAAAGTAAAGAAAAGAAATGGAAACGGAAACGGAAACAAATTTCCAAAAATAGAAACGGAAACATATACAGAAACAGAAACAGAAATAGAAACAGAAATAGAAACAGAAACAGAAACTGCATATGGTTTTTAAAAGCTACATGGCATTTCCATTTCATGTTTTAATTTATAGCACTTACTGAGCCTTAAGCTCATTAGTTAAGTCTTGTGATGTAGGTATACATTCAAGATCAGGATGATGAATAGGTTAAGGAGCAGTTGATGAAGAATTTGCATGCGCGGATCTTGTGGCTGGCCAGGATAAAGGGATTTGAAGGAAAAGATTTTGTAAAGTGTTCTAAATTGTAAATGCTTTTAAGAAAAAAATTTTATTCATTGTCTTTATTTGTTTTATTAAAATGATAAGTCTTCCGCTGTGAAAAGAAAAGTTTTAATTTTATGAGATTTCCAAAGCTAAACATTTTCAAATTACACATTTTCAAAGTAAGAAAAACCGAGTCGCTACACACATACATGTTGACATTCATGTATATGTAAATAATACGGTACTTGTTAAACAATATGACCATTTAATATAAAATAGAGTATTGCACTAATTCACATTATCACTGTGTCATTGTGAAAGGAGACTCATGGTATGCATTATATATATATATATATATAATTGTGGGTCATGGGATGACATAATTAAATGATTATGCGATTGTAATACCATTTGTTATAGACATTAATTGGAAAATATCTAAGAATGGTGTAGGGTTACGGTATCTAGGAAATTATCAGAGAATGATGAGTCTAGGCATTGTCTTATATGCATAATAAGGAATTTTTTCCTAATAATGAATTATTTGGGATAGACATGAATAGAAAATGTCAAGATAGTGTGGGATAAATATTAATTAAAAATAGGGAAAATGACAAATCAACCATCGTGGTTTGCGGTCAATGACAAGTCAACCACTGTGGTATGTTTTCTAACAAGTTAACCACCAACGTATGTGAAAATGACAAATGCACCATCGCTGTCCGTTAAAAAAAGCTGATGGCCCCACCATGTATGCCTGGACGACGCGGCGTGCAGGCAATTTTGGCCTGCACGCCGCGGCGTCCAGGCCAAAATGATTTTGAAATAAAAAAAAAAATATATATATATATATACATACTTAAACCAATTTCCCAGATCAGAAGGGCACGGCAGATACTGTGAGAGGCCTTCGTTGTGTGCTAGTTTATAAGCTTTTATCTAAGTACTCATCCAAACTTATATGCAGTGCTATGCGGTGGACGGCGCAGACGAACATGTTTTCAGACATCAACATGAACACGGTCTACTCACCGTAGGATGGATTCACATAAGTATTCATCTCGCGTCTCCAGTTTGTTGTTAATGTTTATTGATATCATATAATGCGTTGTTTACATTGCAGACACACCCGAAACATGAATGTTTTATGTCGTCCGTTGACCTGCACCAGCAATACGCTTACCAGAAATTACTGCCGGAATCAATATCCATTATCGTAGCTCCCACCGACAAACAGCGGTAAGAAGTTTCCCTTGTGTACATTCTTAATATTGCTTTCCATGTAGTTGACCGCCAATTGTTCCCTTTGCATTACAGGTCATTCGGCGTCTTCCGGTGTACCCCTGCGGGGATGGAGGTGATAGGAAAATGCAAAATTAAGGAACAATTCCACCTGCACGAACCTCCAACCTTTGAGTATGAGGGTTCGTTGTTCGCCCGAGCAGATAGAGTATTTCTTGACCCGCACTTGTCGTTTCTGATCACGGATTTGCGCCCGAAACCAACCAGGAAGAAGAAGGCGTAGTGTAGTTCAATGATATGTTGTTTGGATGTTTTGTATAGTTTACATTTAGCGGATGATTTGGATGATACTGGAACTGTTTGGGATTCTTTTTTGTGCAGGATGTACGAGAGTAGTTTTGGGGGAGTAAAGAAACAAGGCACATTATGAATACTTACGTGAATCCATCCTACGGTGAGTAGACCGTGTTCATGTTGATGTCTGAAAACATGTTCTTCTGCGCCGTCCACCGCATAGCACTGCATATAAGTTTGGATGAGTACTTAGATAAAAGCTTATAAACTAGCACACAACGAAGGCCTCTCACAGTATCTGCCGTGCCCTTCTGATCCGGGAAATTGGTTTAAGTATATATATATATATATATTTTTTTTAATTTCAAAATCATTTTGGCCTGGACGCCGCGGCGTCCAGGCATACATGGTGGGGCCATCAGCTTTTTTTAACGGACAGCGATGGTGCATTTCTCATTTTCACATACGTTGGTGGTTAACTTGTTAGAAAACATACCACAGTGGTTGACTTGTCATTGACCGCAAACCACGATGGTTGATTTGTCATTTTCCCTTAAAAATATCTAGAAATAAGAAAGTTCTTCTTATAGAGGATTATGTGGTTAAGGTATAG
Source organism: Begonia loranthoides (assembly GCA_022433065.1). Taxonomy (NCBI): domain Eukaryota; kingdom Viridiplantae; phylum Streptophyta; class Magnoliopsida; order Cucurbitales; family Begoniaceae; genus Begonia; species Begonia loranthoides. Next base: position 685,107 of record CM039483.1, read on the forward strand.
TTTATGATAGACATATATTACAAATGTCTAAATAATGTGGGATAGACATTAATTAGAATTGTCTAGAGATGGTTTGAGAATTAGACATTAATTGAAAATGTCTAAATAGTACTGGTAATAAATAGAGCATAATAGAACATGTGATCTATTGTATGGAAAATCACATTGGAATGAAGAAAAGAAATTATAGAATAAGTATTCTATAGAGTTTAAAGGTACTTAAAGGGTATAGCATGTAAGGAAATTGAGTGTAGGATTCATGAGATAGATAATCATGTTAATTACAAGAATGAGATATATGGAGTATATTATCCATGGAGTGGTGGTGCTTAATTGGGATAACACATGTTATTTGTGATGCAAGTATTTAATAATTAAATACGTATGAGAATAAGTTGTGCATGAAGAATAATTGCACATGAGAAATGGGAAAGGTAGGTTATGGTTACCTAAATTATAGACCTAAGCATTTATATATATGCACAAAACATTTTTTATATAAAGAAGTGTATCACAAAATTGAGATATTAGTATAGAATATCTAAATATCTAGATAAAATATAGATCATGGGATGTGTGATCATGAGAGTTGATCAAAAGTTAAATGTTGGAAGTTAAAAAAATGAGGACTAATCATGTTGGGCTTAGTACATAGTTAGTTGTGATATTAGTATGATTTATTGAATCTTTAAATTAAGATTCTTAATGAGCTCGAAAAGCTCATTGTGGTTCTTTTATCATATCTTTCAGGAATAAGTGGTAGCTGCTCAAGGAAAAAAAAGTAAAGATCTATTAGATATCAGAGTTTGTACAACATAGGCTCAGAGTGAGATTTTGGATTTTTATTTTGATGTTTTTAGCTTTAATTCGACCCATGTTTGTAAAATAAATTTGGATATAGTTTTGTAAACAAATAATAGTGTACAACTTTCTTGTTTATGTTAAAATTTTATATTTATTTGACCTAATTACTTGAACGATGTGTGATGGTGATCCCGCTATGAGTTTATGTTCGTTCTCAGAGTGGAGAATCCAGTTTGTGGTGCAGTTCTTGAGAGAATTGAGAGTCGGGTCGTGACAAAAATATAGTTTATTTTGGGTGGATTTGTTCTGAGGAAATATTGATTTTGTTTGGGATGCAATATTTTTGGACTTCAAATATTTGAGAATAAGACATTTTGTTGAAGTTATTATTTTGGTGTGATGAGTTTGTTGAAGTTTAATATCTCGTTGTTGGATCAAAACACAAAGTTTCAGTTATGGGAGGTGAAGATGTGAAGATGTGAAGATGTGAAATGTGCTTGCACAGATAGAATTAAACAACGCATTGTTAGGTCTTGATAAAATGCGCATGTCATGGAATGAAGAGAAGAAAATTCGTAAGGATCCAAAAACCATATCTTTGATACGTTTGCATTTGGCAAATTAGATTTTATAGGACGTTTTGAATGAGAAAATTGCAGTTGAATTTTAGTTAAAATTGGAGTAGTTGTATATGAAGAAAGCCCTAATTAGTAAGTTGCTTTTGAAGCAATGACTTTATTCTCATTAGTTGATGGAATGAACTTCTATTACACTATACTTGGCCACATTCAAAGAATTTGTTTCAGATTTGGGGACTACAGGATGCAAGTATGATGAGAAGGATTTAAGGTTGATTCTACTTTGCTCGTTGTGTGCTTTGCTATTAAAGGAATAGATGAAGTTGATTGTTGTTGGATTCAAGTCTCGAGGTGAGGAACTCTTCTTTCAGGGAATAACAAGAGAGTTAAACAATAATGGCAGTGGTGATTTCAGTGTTCAAATGGTAGATTAAAGTCAAGGAACCATAATATAATCTGTTACTTTTGTCAGAAGAAGGGTGACATTAAGTATGAGTGCCATAAATTGTAGAATCAAATTAAGGGAGTTACTGAGAAGGGAAAGCAACTGATAACTTCTGGTGAAGTTGTTGTTGCAAAAGAAAAAGACCATGGTAATGAAGATCTTCTAGTTGTGTTAGAGAGTAACTCAAAGCCAAACGATGACTGGATTCTAGATTAAGTTTGTTCATTTCATATGTGTTATAATCAGACTTGGTTTTCGACATATGAGATTGTTGTTAGCCTAAGTGTATTAGGCATATTTATATTTTGATGATGACTAATATTAATGGAGTTAATAAGCTGTTTATTTGTTGAATCTACATTGCATGCAAATATTTTGACTTATTGGAAATACCCTAAAAAAGTGTGACGCCCCGATTTATAAAATCAATTTCTTTCTTCAAAGTTTTATGAATAAATTTAAAATTTTTCTTTTATTGTTTTCAAAATGTGTGTCAATTAGAAAATCAAAGTAAATTTGCGGAATAAATCCAAAACATCATTTTAAACAATTTAAAATATAGTCCATATTATACAAACCATTTTCTGAATAAAATCATAATGTAAATAATCCTTTTTACTTGAGCCATAACTCATCAGATCTACTCCAGTTGATAACCCAAGATCTCGTCCGGCAATGTCTCCTCCTTCACGTCAATAATATTAAGCCTAATACCTGCATCACGGGCAATACCAAGAGCCGAAGCTCAGCAAGAAATAGAATATATGCAATGCAATGCTTATGCAGTCGTTTCAGAGAAAAACTTATCTCCTCTTCATGCTGTTTTAGTTTCACTTAACAGTCCAGATGTATGAGATTCATTAGTCTAGGGAAATTAGATCCATTATATAGTCCAGTGGCTTAACGTCACTCCGACGAGGAGATACATCCATCAGGGGTATCGCCACTTGATCTCATACACATATTTACGTTTATTGGTTCATTTATTAACATGTTATGCATATGTCAGCAGTTTCATAAATCCTATCATGAGGCATGTATGACAGTTCATTTCTATTTCATAACAGTCATCAAAGTATGCAGTCCATGAAATGTATAAAAGAGCAATCCTACAGTATAATCATATAAATCCTTGAATTACAATGATTATTTCATTGCATTTCTCGAAGCATGTAATTCATAACAATTATTTCATAACAATTCTTGAAATATACAGTGTAATAATAGTCCTGTGATGCGGTGGCCAGAGGGCCTCCACTGGCCACCGCATCCTATTTCTTACCTCTTGTAGAATTTCCTTTGCTAATTGCTCTTTCCATTAATCTTCTCTCGAATTGCTCGTAAGAACCGTTCCTGCTTTTCTTGCAATTTCTCCCACAATTTCCCTCAATCATTTCACTTTCTCTCTCTAAAATCTCTCTCTCTCTCTCTCTCTCTCTCTCTCTCTCTCTCTCTCTCTTTCTCTCTCTCTTCTCTTCTCGCTGGAGGGTGTGTTTTTCTTCAGAGGTTCAATGTCTATTTATAGGCAATGAACTCTTCAGAAAACAAAAAAAAAAACATAAGAAAATGTGTGGAGCGCAGCAATTTGTACAGAAGAAAGTGGGCAAAAACAAATGGCTGGTCGATCTCGTGACTGGCGGTCAATAGCCCTCCAGTCAGCGATCGGCCTCGATCGACCACTGATCACATCTGCAGCATTTTGTTCCATTTTAATTTTTAATTATTCTTTTATAAATTCTTTTATAAATAAATCAATACTCAATAAACCTTAATCAATTTTTCACTTTCCTTAATTCAATTATTTCTCTGTTAAATTCGTAATCAATCCTTCAACTTCGTTTTAATAATTGGTACAATACATACTCTGCAAACCATGACATTCTATTACAAATTCCAGGAGAAAATTAGGGTATAATATCAGAGGAGAAAATTATTAATTAAATAATAAAATTTAAATCCAATAAAGCCTAGGATATTACAAAAAGGGTATTATTAATGTCCTAACAAGTTTATCTAAGTCCATGTAGTGTTTGCACATCATTGTGGGACTTAGGAATTAAAGGAAAATAATATTGGATTGTTGAGGTCGAGCTGTGGACGCGAGAGAAGCAACCAAAACTGGGTTTTGGTCTTCCGGTCGCAACGTGGTTACGGTGTGGTCGAGAGGAAGTTGACCGAAATACCTCAAAGATTTGAGTTTCGAGTTTTGGACGAAATGAGGACGCAATGATGCGTCTAAATATTTCAAGTCGTGCAGTCCGTGGTTTTTCGGTCGTATGCAGTCAAATCTGTGGATGAGAAACTCGATCTAAAAAAGTCCAAAAATGCGACACACTTTGAATCTGTAATATTTACCAATTTTGTGCACTTGATGCAGTCGAAGCCCACGTCCAAAAAATTGCCCATTTTGAATCTGTAATATTTGGGGATTTTGCGGACGAGACGTGGTCGAAGATATTGGTCAAGGTTGGCGACAGAAAGAATAAAGCAGTGAGCTCCAAACGATTTCGGGCATGACACGATCTAGTCCTCAGTCGATCCAGGTGATCGAAAAAGTACAAAAATGTGTAACGGCTAGTTTTCGATAGTCAAATGAGGTCAAACTGAAAAGTTTGGGTCGACCGAAAAGCAGAGAAATTATAAATAGAAGGCACTCTGAGGATGGAGGTACGAATGTGAATTTATACTGAAGCTCTGTCAAATTTCCTACGTGAATTCTTGCTTACATTTGCTGTACGAAACACTACCTTCACATAAGCCTATTGAGACTTATTGTTTGTAAAAGCTTGAGAACTTTATTTTTGAGAGTTTGAGTTCGAAGAATTGTGATCAAACGAGAAGGGTAATTCCCTAAGAATCAGTTGTTATAACGGTACGATTGACAACCGTGAAGTTCAATCAAGTGTAACCCAAGCGGTTGAAGTGAATACATCTTCAAGGGAGAACCTTAAAGCGCGGACGTAGGCGTGCTTTGCCAAATTGCTTTAACAACTTGCTTTCGTATTGTCTAACCTTTCTCTTATAACTTATTAATATTGTGTTAGATAAACATGTAATTGTATTAAATCATTTACGGTTAGAGAAATCAATAATCGTACAAAAAAGTTTAAAAACCTAATTACCCCCCACCCAAGGTGATAATCAATCTTTCAATTGGTATCAGAGCCAGGTTAAAAATTTCGTTGTGATAATTTGTTGAATTTGTGTACAAGAATATCATATGGCATCTAACACAAACACCATGAATATGGAAGGACAATCCACATCTAGGCCACCATTTTTTGATGGAAACAATTATGTATATTGGAAAGCTAAAATGAGAATATATGTTCAATCTATTGACTATGAATTGTGGAATGTGATTGCTAAAGGTCCATATGTGCCAATTAAAACTGAAAATGGTATAAATGTGCCTAAACTAGATGATGAATATGATGATATGGACAAGAGAAAATTGAGTTGAAACTCTAAGGCCATCAACTTATTGTATTGTGCATTAAATGTAGATGAGTTTAATAGAATACAAGCATGTGAGAATGCACATGATATTTGGAGATTACTTGAGACTACTCATGAAGGAACAAATCAAGTCAAAGAAAATAAATTGAGTATGATTGTTCATGACTATGAATTATTTACTATGGATAAAGATGAGTCTATTACTCAAATGTTTACTAGATTCACTAACATTACTAATAGTTTGAAAGTGCTTGGAAGGATTTATCCAAATGAAGAACTTATTAGGAAGGTCCTCTGATATCTTCAGAGAAATTGCCAACCAAAGGTGACGGCTATCCTTGAAGCCCGAGATCTCAAAGTCCTAAAGATGGAAGAACTCATTGGCTCTCTCATGACACACGAGATCACAATGAGAGCCAATGAGAAGGAAAAACTCAAAGAGAAGGAAAACTCAAGGACAAGGAGAACCCGAAGAAGAAGACCATCGCCCTCAAAGCCTCCTCAAGCAAACAAGAGGAATCTAAGGATGAGAATGATGATGATGAGATAGCTCTTCTATCTTGGAAGATTAGCAAGCTCTTCAAATGGAGAAAGTGGCAAGGAAAGAAGAAATCCAAAGGAGAGAAGCCACACAACGACAAGGAGTTTACATGCTACGGTTGTGGAAAACCAGGGCATGTTTAAGTCGATTGTTTTCAAGAGAAGAAGAAGATGCCAAAAGGCTTCAATAAGAAGGCACTTAAAGCTACTGGGATGATAATGAAGAAGAGTCATCATCCGAAGTTGAAGAAGTGGCCAACATGTGCTTCATGGCCAAGGAGAATGAGGTATTTGATTCTTCCTTTTATGATAATGATAATGATAGTGATGATGAAGAGTTAAGTGATGAATTTGATGAATTGCTATAAGAAGTTGAAAAAGGAAATTGATTGCATGGTAAAGAAGCATGTTGAAAGTGTTCATTCGATTGAAAATGAAATTAGTGACTTGAAATTAAAAAATGATGAATTGAATGAGCATGTTAAATTACTCAAAAATGAGAATAGCATGTTAAAGGCTAAAAATGTTGATTTAAATAATATGGTGCTTAAATTCACAAATGGGAGTAAAAATTTGAATATGCTCTTAGGTAATCAAAAGATGACATTTGATAAGGTCTTAGGTAAGCAAAAGATGACATTTGATAAGGCCGGTTTGGGTTATCAACCCTTACAAAAAGAAAAAGAGCTATAAAAACTTTTTTATAAAATCGACTACTTGCTATACTTGTAATGTTATTGGTCATAAATCATTTGCATGTCCTTCAAAAGTGATTAAAAATAGAAATGTTGATAAGTTTATTTGGGTTCCAAAAGGAACTGAGTTTAACCCCAAATGACCCAAAAAGATTTGGGTACCTAAAAAGTCAACATGACTTGTGATCGTATGTTGAATCCTCTCTCGTTAAGGATCAATGGTACTTGGACAGCTGATGTTCAATACATATGACGAGATGCTTCCAAAGTTCACCTCCATCAAGGACAAGAAAGGAAGCGTAACTTTTGGAGGTAATCAAAAGGGTAGAATTATTGGAATTGGCAACATAGGTAACATTTCTAATCCAATAATTGAAGATGTTTTACTTGTTGCTGGTTTGAAACATAATTTGTTGAGTATTAGCCAATTGTGTGATAAAGGATATAAATCGATTTTTTAGGCTAAATCTTACATGATTTTAGATGGTTCAAATGGTAAAGTTTTGTTTATGGAATATAGGCATGAAAACATATATGCAATTGATTTATCTAGTGTTTCATGCAATGTTAAAAAGTGTTTTAGTGCTAATGATTCTAACAATTATTGGACTTGGCATAGGATACTAGGACACATAGGAATGGATACCTTAGCTAGGATTTCAAAAAACAATATATTTAAGGTCTTCCAAAAATATGGTTTGAAAAAGATAGAGTTTGTGATGCTTATAAAAAATGAAAGCAAACGAAAAGCTCTTTCTCTTACAAACAATATATCTCTACATCTAAGCCTCTCCAATTACTTCACATGGATATTTTTTATCCTTCTAAGGTTTCAAGCTTAGGAGCAAAACATTATGTGTAATATCCCGAAATTTCGTAAAGCTAAGCTCAAGGCTTAAGTGATAATTCTGGGTTTTTTGAACTAAAATGGACGATTAAGGTATTGACCAAGAGAAACAGATTTGTATAAAGTGAACCATGATATCTGAATTATTTGATGATATTTGGAGTTAGATAGAATGATATCAACTTGATTGACAGTCAATAGAATTAGTGAGAAAATGTCCTTGGATATAATAAGGTTGTTGATAATATTCATGGATATATTAGGTTTAGAGTAAAGGGATGGAGGAAATGTGAATTATGTAGAAAAGTATAGAAGAATTTAGGTTAGAATAATTTGGGAAAGTGAATTATGGATTATTAAGAGTATATTATATAGATTTATTAAGAGTAAAATATTCATGTGATATTAAGAATATTACTGAATTGTAATATTCATGTGAATTTTCTGGTGGCGGTAGATTGGAAGAAACGGTGGTCGATTGCACGCAGAAGTCAATCGACTGACGCGATCGACCGCTGATTTTTAAAGAAGGAATTTGTGGTTGATTGAATGACTGGCGTTCGATCGGCCAAAGATGAATCGATCGACTACCAAATTGAAGAGTCGCCTGGTAATGAAAACGCATCGCTTGAAATTTTTGGAGTTAGCATTTTACGCATCTAGATAATAGAAAGTCCATTCTCTTGGCCTTTTGTCTTCACATGGATGCTAAAGAGTCATGATTTATGGCCTATAAATAGTGAAGCGTGGAGTGGAGAATCACAGATAAGGAAATCCATGGGGAACCTCTGCAAAAATGTTGAGAGAGAATCTGTGAGGAGGCCAGTCTCCTGCTGGCTGTAATTTTTTAGAGAAGGAAACCGTGTGACTGATGAAGGGAACCTGCTTTGATTTTTGTGAAAGTTGGAGAGAAAGGCTGTGAAGAAGCTCCTGTGATTCATAGTGAAAGTTGAAGGAAAGAAACGATGATGGGGTGTTAGACAGTATGGGCCGAGAAGGTTTGGAATAGAAGTATGGGTCTGTGAGAATTGCATGGCCGAGATGGTTTGGAAGGATTCTAAAGTGTGAGAGGGTCTCTGATGTGCTGTAGTTTTGAGAGAAAGAAATCGTGAAGGTTTGTAGAGAGGTGAAACAGTGGTGATAGAAGTCATGAGGGTTGCTAGGCGCTTCTGGAATTTTTGGAGAATAAGCTTCTAGAGTATGTAATTGTGAGTGAATGGTTGGCAAAGGTTTAGAGAAAGAGACAAAAGGAGAAAGTGAGGCTGAGAAGATATTAGTAAGGAGAACAAAAAAGGGTTTATGGTGGTGGTTCCTACCACTTTTGGATGCTGGTAAACAGATCTTTGCTCACATTTCTTTAAGGATTTATTGTATGGAATAGTTCTGGCATTGTTGTTGATGAGTGGGTTCTTGCGTGAGCAGTATAGTGATAGGATGGTTTCTAAATTATTTTATGTTGTTGATAAATATGAAACAAATTGCTAGTTCAATTGTTATACACTGTTGGATGGTTCTCCCAAGTGATAATATTGGATATATTAATTAGTTAGGGTTATATTATGTTGGCTACTGAGTATATTTGGAAATGGATTAAGCCACTATATATATGCTAAGTAAATCTAAGTATTAGGGTGATATCTATGAAGTTGGTTATTAATATATGCTTGAGTTTATGATTGGTTATTATCATGCGGAATAAATTGTTGAGATGAGTTGTAGGATAAGGTGGTTGTTGGAATAAATGGTTAAGTTTGGAAGTGAAAGGAGTGGATTGTATGTAACCTGATTTGTTGAAAGTAATGTTAAGCCATGTTAAGTTGTAGTTAGGGATAATAATAATTCTTGAAGTGTAACATGCAAATAGATGATAGTTTTTAGAGAATTATTATTGATATGTAAATATTATCTAATTGTGAATAGGTTTTGGAAAAGGTAACTCTAAGTGCTAACTCATTAAAGTAAAGGACTCCAAGTAAGTGGTACTGCATGTGTTTTGTCCGAAAGAGCTTACATCAAGGGAATTAGGGGGTGTTTATTGTTTGTTTGATTGCTTTTTATGATTTGTATGTTTATTAGATTTAGGTTCAGTTCCTTAGTTAGGAATGGATCACGTTTTGAGGATACGATCGAGGAACACGTTAGATAGGATTGTATGTGCACGACAACGTTAAGACTTGGAATCCTAAAGTATACGAAAGTGAATAAATGTATATAGGTGGCTAGAAGTGTGGGTTTTTGAGTTGGTCGCCTAGGTGTGTGCCACGGTATGGCCGCCTTGTGCATAAACTGCTCTACCTTGTCAAGTTGACATCTCTAACACTTGAATGGGTAACTGGAACTAAATGAAAATAGAATAGTAACAGAATTAAACAAAATATATGTAAACAGTTGTTTTTGTGATCCGGTTGGATACGCCCGGCACAGAAACCAAAGATAAATAAATAGCAGTTTTTATGGTCTGGTTGGATACGCACGAGGCAAAAACAGAATAAATAACAGTAAAAGACAGGAACAGTAATATATAAACAAAATTAAAAACTGTATATGATGTTACAAAAGTTGTATGTATTTCATGTTTTACGTTTATACCGCTTATTGAGCTTTAGACTTATAGTTAGATCTCATTGATGTAGATAAGGAGCCAATTATTGGATAAAGCTGTTAAAGGACGTAGCTGATGGAGTATTTTTGGGTTGGGTGTTTGTGCTATTGGCGACATTGACCTTGGGGTTATGGCTCACGAAAATGGAATAAACTTGTTTAAGTGTTTTTAAAAGTTTTCTACTGTTTAATAACTTCAAACTGTTTTAAGTTAATATTTTATCTGTGTTTATTTAATAGCTTTTAAACTACTAGTTTGTGGTATTTAGATGTAAAAGACTTCCGCTGTATGTTTACTCTGAGACTTCCGCTTATGGTCACTCTGGTTTTTCCCTCACACAAATGTTTTGAAAGAAAGAAAATTTTTATACGGAAAAAGTTATGGGATGTTACATTATGCATATGTGATTGTGGACAATTTTTCACGTTATACATGAGTTTTCTTCTTAAGAACAAAGAACGATATTCTCTAGCTTTAGGAAGAAAGTCCAAAATGAGAAGGAACTTACCATTGTCACTATTAGTAGTGATAATTGTGGCAAATTTGAAAACGATCAATTCGATGCCCTTTGTAAAAAATACGGCATTGAACACAATTTCTCTTCTTTTAGAACCCCTCAACAAAATGGAGTTGTTGAGAGAAAAATTGTTCTCTTCAAGAACTAGCACAAACTATGCTAAATGAGAATGATCTACCCAAGTATTTTTGGGTGGAAGCTGTTGCCACGATGTGCTATGTTCTCAATTGTATCTCTATCCATCCTACCTTAGAAAAGACCCCCTATGAACTTTGGAATTGTAGGACTCAATGTTAGCTACTTCAAAGCGTTTGGATGCAAATGCTTTGTTCTTAACACTAAGGATAATCTAGGTAAATTCGATTCCAAGACGGATGTGGGAATCTTTCTTGGATACTCCTCCTCTAGCAAAGCCTATAGGGTCTTCAACAAAAGGATGTTAGTCGTAGAAGAATCCACGCACATCGCTTTTGACGAATCTATTCCTACCTTAGTGTTGAGAAACCAATCATCGAATTAGAGAATCAGTTAGAAAATCTTAGTCTAGGTGAAAAAGGAAAGGAGATTCTTGAAAGTCCTCCTCAAGAATCTCAAGATCAATTCTTAGAGGGAACCTCAAATATTGATAACCACGATGACTTACCAAAGGATTTGAGGTATGCTAAACGTCATCCAATGGTTGATATTTTAGGTAATCCTAAACTAAGTGTCAAAACTAGATCCTCCCTTAGAAACATGTATGCCAATATGACATTGATTTCTCAAATAGAGCCTAAGAATTTTAATGAGGCCAAAGTCAATGAAATTGGTTATTACCTATGCAAGAGAAATTAAACCAATTTGAAAGGAACAATGTTTGAGAATTTGTTCCTACGCTAAAGGATCAATCTATTATTAGAACTAAATGAGTTTTTAAGAATAAGTTAGATGAAAGTGGGATAGTAGCTAGGAATAAGGCGAGACTCGTTGCAAAAGGGTACAATCAAGAAGAAGGAATTGATTTTGAGGATACTTTTGCGTTGGTTGCTCGTTTAGAATCTATTAGAATGCTTTTGGCTTTTGCTTACTATAAGAATTTCACTCTTTATCAAATGGATGTGAAGAGTGCTTTTCTCAATGGTTTTATTATGGAAGAAGTCTATGTTGAGCAACCATTAGGGTTTGAAGTTTATAATAAAGTAGATAACGTATATAAGCTTCATAAAGCTCTCTCTGGCCTCAAGCAAACACCAAGAGCTTGGTACGATAGGTTAAGAAAATTATTGAGAGAGAGAGAGAGAGACTTTACCTTAGGAAAAGTAGGTTCTACCTTATTCATCAAGCACAATGGTAATGATATTATGATTGTGCAAATCTATGTTGATGATATCATATTCGGTTCTACCAATGAGACGCTTTGCAAAGAATTCGCGAACTTAATGCAAAGTGAATTTGAAATGAGTATGATGGACGAATTGAAATTCTTTCTGGGTTTGGAAATTAGACAATCTCAAGATGAGATTTTCTTAAATCAAGAAAAATACGTTAAGGAGCTTATCAAAAGATTTGGTATGGACACTTCCAAACCTTCTAGAACTCCCATGAGCACATCCAAAAAATTGGACAAAGATGAAAATGGAAATGATGTGGAAATAAAGAAATATGTGGCATGATTGGATCTTTTCTATATTTAACCACAAGTAGGCCCGATATTCTCTTTAGTGTGTGCTTATGCGCAATGTTTCAATCCCCACCCAAAGAGTCACACTTAAATGACGTTAAAAGAATTCTCAAATATTTAAGTAGACTAGTAGTCTTGGTTTGTGGTATCCCAAGGGTACATCTAGTAGTCTTGGTTTTCTAAGAAACAAAATTTGGTTGCACTTTCAACCGCCGAAAGTGAATATATTACGGCCGAAAGTTGTTGCGCTCAATTGCTTTGGATGAAGCAAACTTTGGAAGATTATGGACAAATCTTCAAAAATATTTCAATTAAGTGCGACAACACAAGTGCAATAAATATTTCTAAAAATCCTATTCTTCACTTACAAGCAAAACACATTGAGATTAGACATCATTTCATCCATGATCATATGTCAAAATGAGACATTACTCTTGAATTCGTAAACACCAAAAATCAACTAGCGGATATTTTCATTAAACCTCTAGATAAAAAGACGTTTTGTGGCATACAAATTTGGTTGGGATTAATGTTTCCTAATCAATCCAATTAGAAATCCATTTTAGTTGTAATTCAATTTTAAGCTTTTCGAGCCATTTAGGGTTAGAAAATTGGTAGTATAAGTTTGGACACTTATTTTTCAAAACTATCTTGTTTCGACCATTTTCGGTAAACCGAATTGTGTTTTAATTCTGTTTTTAGGTCGAATCGTGTCCTTACCATGAGAGGACCTCTTCTCCTCTCCTGCGAACCCCGGCGATTTCCAGCGCTCCTCTCAGCCTCCCTTCGTGATTTTTGTCAATTCTCTACATATTTTACAGTATTCCTCCACTCTCTTAGGTTTTCTTAGAGTTTCTTTATGGCAAAGAGATTAAACTCACTTCACATTTTCTAAATGTCTTCTTAGATTGTAGAGATGGTATCTTGCATGACCTATTTCAATGGGAATGTTGTTCTCGACTTCCATAACACCGAGGTAAGTAATCGTTTCCTTGAACAAATTTTAAAAGAGCCGATTGAAAATTTCTGTTTGAGACCTAAGGCTAAGGATCTCAATATCTGTGCTCGTGTGATCCATCACACTCTCACGTACAATGTACTTCATCGTGATGGTCATCGAGACCATATCAGCTTCATGGATATGTACGTATTGCAGCGTATATATAGTGCAACTCTGTTCAACCTTGGATATCTCATCTTGTTTCAAATGGTTGAGGTTGCACTTAGCAGCACAAAATCTTTGCCCTTTAACATCTTGCTCTCCAACATCTTTAGATCGATGGACATTCCTATTCCTTCTTCCGAGCCATCGCTGCCTATTTGGAGTATGGACATCTACTCTATTCAAATTTTGGGTCATATGGGTTTTGTTATGGATAGGGATGGCAAATAGATTTTGAAGGCAAATCGTGTAGCTTCCTCTTCTGTTGAAGATATTTAGTCTCCCAATGATGCAGTGGAACCGATGCTATCTTTCTTATCCTCTCAGCCCGGTCCCTCCACACGACCCCCTCCCTCACGTTGTGAACCGTCTGCCTCCGCCTGCGAGATTGTTCAAATCCAAGTGACTCTCAATTGGCAATCGGAGTACATGATTCAGATGATGTCCACTTTTACAGCTAGGTTTGACGCCTTGGATAGTCGTATGGATGACATTTCACGTGGTGTTTGGACCACTAGTGCCCCACCTCTATCAGCTCATCCCGATATCCCATCATCCTCAACTCCACCTCCTCCCTCCACCGACAATGTAGAGTTTCCCGATGCTTAGTTTGCATATTTTAGTTTTAAGTTTCTAGTTGACTTGTAATTTTTAAGTTGTGATGAACATTTGGACTAGAACTTGTAACTCTTATTTGTGTCGGTGTGTTTCACTTTGAAATTTGTAGTTGAACATTGTACTTGCACTCTTAATTTGTTTTATGATGGATGTGTGCTTTGATATTAGAAAATTTTCATGGACTATTTTTCATGGATGTATAACTTGATATTATGCCTCTATGAATGCATCTTGGATGTTTGGACTATTTTGCTTGTTTTTGTACATTGATAATGCTTTTGGGGAGCCTTAAAAACAAATGTTATCGTAACACCCCGGCTTTTTATATCGGGGTATTACTAAGGGCGTGTTCTGAGCATTAAGTTTAGAGGTATTTTCAGTACATTTTTTCCATTCACACGATGTGATTAGACGATGGGATGATTAGGATATTACGTTGCGTAATTATACATGTCATTTTATGACGTGTATTTAGGGGGGGAAGAGTTATGGGATAGGAGTCAAGCGAGAAAAATGTGAGGAAACGCTGTCCAGGGTGTTTTTGGACACCTGCGGATGAGTTGTGTCGTCCGCAAATACAAAGAATGGACTAGGGACGACTTGGGACGAGACTTCACGTCCTGACTTCACTGTGAAGTGGAGTCAGGATGAAGTCCTGGACGATGCGGACGTGAGTTACTTCATCCGCATCGAATCCGTCCAAACTCTGGGGACTTCCGAACGAGTTCGGACAACTGCGGAGATGGAGTAGCCTCGTCTGTTTTGCCTCTGTCCGATTTCAGACACTTTTGGACACCTGCAGACGCTACGTGCGAACACCATGACGCGTCCGAACATCATCTGCGAACGGTACGGACAGGATAGGGATGCCTTTTCCCTTCCGAAGCCTCGATTTAGCCTGTGAGATTTTAGCCTTGCGAACGAATGTGGACGAGACCTATGCGTCCGCACTTGTCTGAATTAGCCTAGAACCTACGAATAAATTAGAGATAAAATGATGAAGAATTGTCGTTTAGCAATTCATTACTCCCGTGGGAGACAAGAAATCAACCCCTCCCCCTCCCTAGAAGACAAAGTCGCCTCCCTATGCCTGTAGCCACCTCCTTCTCCCTTCTCCTATGGGTACAGGTGTCCCTTCCATCCCAGGTAAAACTTTCCTTCCCCTGCCATTTCCTTTAGTCTTCACCATTGTTCTCCTTCCTGCGTGAGAAGTTCTAGAGAGTGAGTGAGAGCTGTGAGAAAGTGAGGGTCCAAGAGTGAGCTTCTGAGCGAGGGAGAAGTGTGTGCTAAGTGGGTGTGTTAAGTGTGTGAACATGAGTGAGCTAAGAAGTTAGAGCTAGGAGCTGGAAATGGGTGACCTGCTGGAACTGCTGCCGCCAGTGAGCTAAAGCTGGAGCCGGAGTTAGCTGTCCCTGCTAGTGTGTCTTCAATTAGGTAAGGAATTAAGGGTGGCTTGGTCATTTGGAGGCCCTACACCACGAGTATGTGTGCGTGAGTGGTAGTGATTTCTTTGTTGTTATTGTCTCCTTGCTGTCTGTTACTTCCCTTGATGATAATGTAAAAATTGTTAGTGTTCTGTAGATTATGGTTGCAATGATCACTCTGCAATTATTGCCTTTCTCTGGATGATTTTTTGTGATATTTCCTTGTTGTTAATAGTGTGATTTCTTTGCTGCTAAGTGATATTGCTAGTTGTTAATAATGGTTGTTGAGAAATAGAGAATGATGAATTGGAAAGAGGAATGAGTGAGAATGAAATAGAGCTAAGAGTTCATTGATAAAGACCCTGTCCATTTCTTTACTGCTTTACTACTTTCCTTTACTGCCTTCCTTAACGCTATACATCTATTGCTCTTCGTGAATTGCTTTCCCTTGGAATGACAATGACTCTCATCAAGCACATTTAATTAATAAAACTCTTAAATTTAGAAGTTGAGTATGCTAATTTAGTAATTAACTAAACTTGATGCATGATAAATTACTAAGCACGTTTAATCATCTAGAGAACATGTTAACTTAACTAGAGTAATTAATTAGATTTGAGCATGTTAACTAGTAGTTTACTAGTTAACTACTAGTTGTTTACTAGAGTAACTAACTTAATTAGAAGTTGAGCATGTTAATTAACTAGTGTTTAATTAACTAGAGTAATTAACTAATTGTAATCGATAATCTTTTGATTGAGCAAATAATTAGTTAGAATAACTAACTAGCTAAATGTTGAAATTTGTCTTGAGCATGTAACTCACCTAGGATAACTAATCAGGATAATTGCTTAGAATAATGAACGTAGGAAGCACGTAAATGGACTAAGAAGTTAACTATAATAATTAGCATGATTAATTAATAGCATGTCCCGATTTCCTATTTCGGTTATTGTTGTGATCTATATGTATGTCTTTATTATTACTGTAGTTGTTCTTGCATGTGCCTTACTTTAATCCCTGCCATCTTCAATTATTGCTCACCATCCTTCCATGCGTAAATTAAGAATTTGTTTCTTTTACTTCTGTGCGCAGTTATTTCCTTCTATTATACGTTTTACTTTCTTATATGCACTTTCAATTACAGGTACTTTCTTTTATATGTGCACTTCAATTATTGTTAAAGTTACGTTATAACGCATCATGCATCACGTTAGGTTGAGAATGTATGGTCATGCATCATGTTAATAGAAATCATAGGAAGTGCCACCTTGGTGGTGGTACGCAAGCATGCATAAGTGAGGTAAAATGTTAAGAAAAAGAAGAAGAAAAGGGAATTGGGAGTGGATGGGTAGCGGATTTAGTCTGCAGCTAGGCGAAGCCCCTCCCTAGTAGGGTACGG
Organism: Begonia loranthoides; assembly: GCA_022433065.1. Classification (NCBI taxonomy): domain Eukaryota; kingdom Viridiplantae; phylum Streptophyta; class Magnoliopsida; order Cucurbitales; family Begoniaceae; genus Begonia; species Begonia loranthoides. The sequence continues at coordinate 701,860 of CM039483.1, forward strand.
GAGTTCTAGCTTGCATGTAAAAGGTTAGATCTGATCACTATGCCATTGCACGAGAAAAACCACCCAATTCCAGCTCGAAGTACGAGTAAGGAATAAATGGATTAAAGTAACAGTAAAGTAATAAACTGGTAAAGGACGTAATGAAAGGATTGGTTTGGGTGGCCCCCATTCTAACATGGACTAAAGAGTGGCATTCATGTTGCATTAAACCCTTTTTCTTTACTAGGCCTTTGGGCTTACAGTTGCTTATGGTGTAGATGTAGGTACTTGTAGGAGTAGCGAAAAGACGAACAAACATTAAAGTAGGGATGACAGGTTTGCACACGCGAAGGAGTCCGTGGCTGGCCAGGCATAAAAAGGGTAAAAGATAAACAGTTATAATTAAATTAAGTTTTTCCAAATTGAATTTAATTTTCTGAGGTCATTTCGCAAGGACAGTATTTAATTGTTTAGTTCCTTCATTAAATTGTTTACGCTTCCGCAATGTTTTAAACAAATGATATCATAACACTTCCGCAATGTTTTATATCAATGGTTTATTATAACGTTTCTAAAATTTTTACGAATTGAGTTTTCCATACGAGTGTAACGAATGGTCAGTCGCGATCCAGTTTAGCGTCACACTCTGATTTGTTTTAAAAAGAAATTTCAAATTTTCACGCGTTTTAAAAGATCTATTAAAAACTGGGTCGTTATAGTTATAATGCCCAATTTTTTAAAAAAATCCTCTCTATAGCTCTCTTTGACAATTAGTAAGGGGGAGCCTTGTATTTTGATGAACTTCTTCTTCCTATATATTCTTTTTTATTGTGACAAAAAGGGGGAGAGTTTTGGTATAAGTTGAAGAATGTGTGTTGAAAATTTTCTTAGAAAAAGTGTTGCATATATTAAGAGGGAGAAATCAATTTTTAGCAACACAATTTAAACATACTTAGACTAAAGGATAAACAACTTAACATATTTTGTTATCATCAAAAAAGAGGAGATTGTTAGCCTAAGTGTGTTAGGCGTATTTATATTTTGATGATAATTAATATTAATGGAGTTAATAAGTCGTTTATTTGTTGAATCTACATTATACACAAATATTTTGATTTATTGGAAATACCCTCAAAACGGGTATTATTAATGTGCTAACAAATTTATCTAAGTCCATGTAGTGTTTGCACATCATTGTGGGACTTAGAAATTAAAGGAAAATAATATTGGATTGTTGAGGTCGAGCTACGAACGCGAGAGAAGCGACCAAAACTGGGTTTTGGTCTTTCGCTCGCAACACGGTCACAGTGCGATCGAGAGGAAGTCAACTGAAATAGCTCAAAGATTCAAGTTTCGAGTTTTGGACGAGACAAGGGGTGATGATGCATCTAAATATTTCAATATTTGCAGTCCGTGGTTTTTTAGTCATGATGCAGTCGAATCTGGGGATGAGAAACTCAACCAAAAAAGTCTGAAAATGCCCCACACTTTGAATCTGTACTATTTCCCAATTTTGCAGACTTAACGCAGTCGAAACCCTCATCCAAAAAATTGCCCACTTTGAATATGTAATATTTGGCGATTTTACGGATGAGACGCAATTGAAGATATCGGTCGAGGTTGGCGACCAAAAGAACAAAGCAGTGGGCTCTGAAGGATTTCGGACGTGACGCGGTTGAGTCCCCGGTTGAGCCAGGCTACCGAAAAAGTACAAAAATGTGTAACGGCTAGTTTCAACGATTGGATGAGGTCAAACCGAAAAGTAGAGAAATTATAAATAAAAGGCACTCCAAGGATGGAGGTACGAACGCGAATTTATAACGAAGCTCTGCCAAAATCCCTACGTCAATTCTTGGTTACATTTGCTGTACAAAACACAACCTTCACATAAGCCTATTGAGATTTATTGTTTGTGAGGTTGTTTGTAAAAGCTTGAGAGCTTGATTTTTGAGAATTTGAGTTCGAAGAATTGTAATCGAATGAGAAGGGTAACTCCCTAAAAATTAATTATTGTAACGATACGATTGACACCTATGAAGTTCAATCAAGCGTAACCCAAGCGGTTGAAGTAAATACATCTTCAAGGGAGAACCTTAAAGCGCGGACTTAGGCGTGCTTTGCCGAACGTCGTTAACAACTCAGTTTCGTATTCTCTAATCTTTCTCTTATAGCTTATTAATATGGTGTTAGATAAGCATTTAATTGTATTAAATCATTTATGGTTAGAGAAATCAATAATCGCACGAAAAAGTTTAAAAACCTAATTAACACCCCCCCCCCCCCCCCTCCTCTCAGGTTATAATTGATTTTTTAACTGTTTCATAAGGTGTTGTATTAATGGATAATAACACACCTTGTAGGATAGATGGTATTTGTACCATTAGAATCAAAATGTTTGATGGAGTTGTGAGGACACTAAGTAATGTGAAACACATTCCCAATTTGAAGAAGAATTTGATCTTGTTAAGTACTCTGGATTCGAAATGGTACAAGTACAGTATTGTAGATGAAGTTATAAATATCAATAAGGGTTCTCTCATTATGTTAAAAGGACACAAAAGGTCTACAAATTTGTATATGTTGTAGCATTCTACAATAACAGATAATAAGGCTCTTAAGTTTGTCAATTTATCTTCTAAAGGATTGTTTGAGAAGACTCGGAAGAAGTCAAGTTCTCAAGTAAAGTTCAAGTTAGGATTTGGATCTACATCAGAGCCCGATATGTCAACCTGTTACAAATGTTTAGGGTGATGTAGTTACCACATCATCACCAATTTCAGTTTCACGTCAGAGTGGTGTCGTCAAAGGCATATCCAAGAGGAAGGCCCAAGCTCCATGACACTATAGTGAAACTAGCTCAGTGGATGATGCAGATTCCAGTGGGGAGTCTTCAAAATATTCAAATGTAGTTCATTATGACAACTCTAATAGCTTGGTGATACCATTAAGAAGGAAATGTGATTTCTTCTCAACTGTGTCTGTTAAGTTTAAGTAATGCTTAAACTTGATTTGTGTCAATTATTGAGTTGACTCTTTAGAAGCCTTTTGTTGAAGAAGAGGTTATTTTCATTGGAGTTTTGCAAATTTATTCCTTACATTGGAATTTCTTTAAAGATCGAGATTGTCAGAGTTTAATGTTCTGGATTCATTTTAGATTGGGTCGAAAAGGCTGCGTTTTGAATCTCTCATGTGGAATTTGTGTCAAGTTGAAGATTATTAAAATTCAGTGTGATCTAAATTCTAGTTGGACTAGGTTAGATCCATATTTTAATATTAGGGTTTTTACACTACTCTATATATTATTGTTTGAGTTACCTTGATTTTGACTTAGTGAACATTTCCTCTACTCGTGATTTTTTCTTGAAAGGGTTCTCCACATAAATCTCAGTGTCATTGTTTCCATATATTTTTTCAACCTAACTCTCACAAATGAAAATCTCATGTTAAGAAGTAAGAGGAGTTAGGTTTTTTGCTTAAATTTGAAGGCTCAAATATCTCAACTAAAATCAGCAGGATTTTGTCGTAGATATCTCACTCAATTAGTTTGCATAATAGAGGTTGCTTCTATTTATAGACACTTTCAAAAACTTGGATCCCTAGTCGACCACCTACACAAGCGAGTTGACCCCTTTCATGACCATAGTAAGATTTTGAATAAGCTAGGTCGACCACTAATAACTTTAGGTCTACCACTCAAGTCGACCACATATACTTTCAAGTCAACCTCTTTAGCATATTTCAGAAAATGGAGGCCCTTGAGAGGTTTTTAGGACGACCTCAATTATGGCTTGTCAACTACCCCAGTCAACCTATTTAAGGTCTGGTTGACCTCTTCAGCAGATTTTCAAAAATTCATTACTCTCAAGAGTTTTTCAGGATGATCCTTTAGTTCAGACATGTCAACTGCATCGATCGTTCTATGTAGGATATGGTCAATCTTTTCAGTAGATTTTCAAAAGTTCATTGCTTTTTTGACTTTTTAAGGGTGACCTCTCAACTACGGCAGATCGACCACTCATGCATTTTTTTCCTTAATTTAAATTGTGTAAGTTCTATAAACTTTAAAGTTAATAATAAGGACTTCAAAAATATGTTCAACATCCAAATACCCACTTTCGATGGTATTTCCAATAAGAGAAAAGATATATACTTCATAATCAAATCATCCAAGTAATAATCATCATCAAACTTACATATAACCAAACAAGTACACTTAATATCAATATAATTCATACTCAACTTAGATATATCCAAATACATAACTACATTATCAAATCGTAATCAACTTAGAATTAATTATTCAATTAATCATGTTCATCATCAAAATAATTAAGCTTAATTCTGTTAAGCTAACACTTGGCACCTGCACCCTATGGTTAAAAGGTAATATGTTGTAGATGGATTTTCAAAATTGAAGACAAATGTTAACTGCTCCATCAACCAATACAAGACTCGACTCGTGGCTAAAGGCTAAGAAACATTAAGTAATTTGGTCATAAATAATTTGACTAATTCTTTCCTTGAATGTCTCTAAAATGGATGTCAACAATGCCTTTTTGCATGAAGACTTGCTTAAAATAGTATATGACACAACCTCTAGCTTGTATTGATTCATTCTATCCAAACCATGTTTCTCACTTTCACAAGTCAATGTATGGCGTGATATTGTCACTACGAGCTTGGTATGAGCTCTATCAAGCCTTGATTTAGTTGAGGTTTTAAGCTTTTGAGGTAGAATCCTCCATGTTCTTCTATCACACCAACACTTCCGCTTTAGTAATGCTTTTTTACGTCAACAATGTAGTCCATGTTAGAAATTGAGATACGTTAATTCAAAAGTTGATCTCATATCATGTAGCTCGTTTGCGCTCAAAGCTACATTATTTTCTCGACATTAATGTTGAACACATTGCTTCAAGTATGCACTTAAACCAATCAGTATATCTTCTAGCTACTCTTTTGGGCAAATATGATAGATTGCAAACGTATTCACTATAAAATCTGGCATGTCATGGTAAGTTAAGGTAAGAATTAAAAATTAAAAATTTTTATTTAATTAATGGTCTCCCCCATTTGAGAAAACTTCTGCACCATTTTAGGAGTCTTCACTCCTTTTTGACATTTTGGAATCAATGGAAACCATTTGTTTTATGAGGAAATGAAACCTTTGGGCATGTAAGGATAGAACAAAGGCGTGAATACCATTTGCAATAGGACAATATTTTTGGCCATATCATAGATTGCAAGGTAAGGTTTAGTTGTTAACTATGTTTTACTAATTCTGTGACGCCCTGCGTCAAATTCCATTATTTCTTAAATATCTTCTTTAAATAATTTACGAGAAAATTTTTCTTTTTACCTTTATCTACTTAACTAGTAAAATTTTCACATAATGAAATAAATCATAAAAATTGTAGGGTATCAATGAAATCAAAGTATGCGGAAAACGTTTTTAAAAACTTTAAATAAGTTTAGGGTTTAGAATAAAATCATACGAAATAACATCGAAATCAGGTTTAGGAAAATATTGCCCATTATTAATTCCCTACAATTTAAACAAAACATTTGTCTTCTTCTTATGTCATCCTACTCAAGTCGTGATTCATTCGGATACACCGCAGGCTCCACGGAAAATGCATCCTCTTCCACTTCATGCATTATCATTTCATTACCTACACCACAAGTAATACATAAGCCTAAAGGCTTAGTAAGGAAAGGGAATATGCATATGTCATGCCTCTCTTTAGTTTACTCGGAATGGGTCTGCCCCAAACCAATCTTTCATTACTTTCATTCTTTTATTCATAACTCGTATTTCGAGCTGGAATTTGAAGGAACACATAATAGATGGTATAGTTTGATTGGCTTCTAGTCATTTGTGGACTAGATCCGAACTACCCACTCGCCCTTCAACTTCCCATTACATCATTCATTTCATTGTGTCATTCATTTCATTTTCCTCACTCATGCATGTGAGTACCAACCGAGATGGCACTCCCTACTTGTTTCTATTAGCATGATACATGAGACATACTAGTACAATGAATTAAAAGCAATGGAAAATGAATAGCAATACAATTAATGGAAAAGAATTTCAACAGTGAACTACAATAGTAGCATTCGTAATAAACAACTACAATTAAGATTACGCAAAGAAGACAACAATAGTGAATATCTAATACAGCGAGTAACATGTTTGATTCTACTAAATATAATAATAAAGACATAGCAAGGTGAACGATAAACATGCTCAACAATTATTATCCTAAATAAATAATCGACACATGCTTGCTAAATGAAATGAAGCATTAACAATTTAAGAAAATTCAATAAGTAACATAATAGAAACTAAATTCTCTACTCATTGTAGTCATACATGCATGTCATAACATCATTCTAGTCAACAAGTTAATGTCATCAATTATGATTCTTTTATCACATTTTTATAGATGTAAGCATTGTAGTAAAAAAAAAAAAATTAAAATTTCTAACCAGTATCAAGAAATGATGACATTATAAGCTAAAAGTCAAGATGCTAAATAAATCATCTAGGCATACTTATCTAATTAATTCCGAATGTAAACATGCTTAATAAATCATGTACAAAATTTTTATTTAACAAATTACAATTAAAAACATAATTGACAATTGATATAATAGGAAAGTGCTAAATTGAATTGAATGCCACTAAATTCAGAGATTTCTAACTCCTAACCAAAACCAAGAAGTATCAACATTTATATATGAATTCTACTATCTAACAAATAATTTGGAAAGTAAAACAGAGTTAATCATTTATCCATGCATATCATACTCTATGGACAATCTCCTTCAACTCAGTTGTAATCTATAATTTAGCAATTGTCAATTCAATCCTCTTTCACAAACATTAAATTACAATATATAAAAGAAGTTGCAGTAAGAATAGGAATCAAATAAAATTACAGAAATTAGACAATTGATATGTGCAGAACAGAGTCAATTTTACAAGGAAATCTTGAGTTCATTATTGTTTACTAATCCATCATTTCATACTATAGAACTTAAAACAAATCATTCATCTATTCGACATTTATCACATCATTGAACTTCATCTAGGTAAGGCAATTACAAGAGATAAAAATTGCAGGAATTTAAAAGCAAAAAGATCAAGTTACAATAAGGAAAATTTTTACAGGAATTAATCATCCAATACATTCAGAGAATCGATATTCAACTCACACATACACTTGTGGTGTAGGGCCTTCACATGGCCACGACCCACCCAATTTGTTACCTAAATTGAAGAAAACCAACAGGGACAACACTCCACAACTCACCACCGCAGCTTTCAGCTTAAATCTTCACTCACACCCACAATTCTTGACTCTTAGCTATAAGCTCCTTTACGGGTCTCTCTCTCTCTCTCTCTCTCTCTCTCTCTCTCTCACGCTGGAATGAAGGGCTGAAATGGAGTGAAGAAATTTGATACTTATATCTCCCGAAGGAAGCTCCAACAGGGTTTTCAAAGATGAAAGCTTACTTGTAGAGATCGATGTGTACCAATCAGAAGAGAGGGACGAGCGAAAATAGGGAGACATGATCTTCTTGAGGGAGATTCGCTCCTTCAGGGTCGCCTCGTGGCTGCTATCCCGATTTTTCATCCCCAAAATTCGTTATTTAAAATTTAATCCTCACAAAACTGGGGACTTTCAGACGCGACTTTGCGTCCGTACCATGTCCGCACTGCTTCCAAAATGACACTGTGTAGACAAAATTAAAGATGAGGATGAGAAAACACGTCCTATTTCTTTGGAATTTTCATCTGCAGGTGACGTTCGGACGCCAACTAGCGTCCGCATATAGTGTCTGCAGTCGTCCAAAAGTGTCCAAATTTTGTACAGATTCAATGCGGACGCATACTGATCTCATCAGCATTTGTCCATACTTGTCTGCAGAAGACATGGTTAGCTTCAGGACGCGAGGATCCGTCCTGCCTTCGTTCTTAGGTGACTTGAGTTGGTGCGGACGCTAAATCTCGTCCTCATGGCGTCCACACCTTGTCTGAAATGACCCTGAACCACATTTCCTCTATTTTTCTTCAACTTAAATTTCATCCCATAATATGTCCCACAATTATACGTCATAAAATAACACATATTGGTATGAAATGAACTACGTTAATTATTCCAAATTGATTACATCACAAAAATGGGAAAAATGATAACGAGGTGTTACAAATTCCTTCAAAGTTTTAGAATCTAATGAGAATGTTTGATCTCATATAGATATGGCTTAGTTTTGATGGGGAGGTTGAGTTCGTGTCATTGCAAATTCAGATTATGAACGTACGATAAAAATTTTGATTAGTTTTTCAAAATTATGGATAGCAATGAGAATTCGGTTTTTGGTTTGAGATTGATGTATGAAAAAATGTTTAAAAAAATTGGATTTTTAATTTAAATGTTGGAGTTAAAGAGTATCTGGAGATCCTATGTTGCAAGCATGTATCTACAGAAAGCTTCTGCGGCAGAAGAAACATGTCTACAGGAGAAAAGGCATCCACGACAAAAAATGTATGCATTCGCAGAAGCATGAAGAAGACACGTGTACTGCCCCGATTTCCTTACCGAAAACATGTGAAATTTGAAATATCTTTTATATCGAACATTCAACATTTTCTAAAAAATGAGTACATTTAAATCTTTAAAACATTTCTCATACATTGAAAATCTTTGCATAGTGGAAGACTTTTCTTTTTAGAATGTACAAAACATCAATACTTCACAAATTTTGCACAGCGAAAAAAATACTTATCTTGAATCATAGTTTGTAAGAAAATAAATACAAATCCTTTAAAAATAGTTCATAAATTTTAACATCATATTCTCTTACATTTTTTGTCTTCAAACTCCAACCCACATGGTCAATCTTATTGTAACAACACAAGTCATCCTCATGGAGTTACTTCTTAAACTGCATCATACATCTTGTTTTTTCTTCAACTTATCATGATCTGGTTCTTACCTACACCATAATATTCATCCATAAGTCTAATATTTAGTAAGTAATGTATAAATAAACATTATATGAAATCTGTAAAACATGTTGTTTTGATCTTTCTTTCTTTTCTATTTCTCTTTCTTTTCTTTTCATGCTACAGTTCAACAATAAAGACCACATCCACCAAAGCCTCTTAACATTGGGACACAACACCAAAGCCTCAATCATTTGGGGACAATCCTACCAAAGATTCATTGGAGGCATCAACCACCCAAGCTCCATTAGAGTTATATCGTCAAAGCCTCTTAACATTAAGACAAGACACCAAAGTCTAAATCATTGGGAGATAAGCCCACCAAAGCTCCACTGGGGGCATCAATCGCCCAAAGCTCCATTGGAGTCGTATCACCAAAGCCTCTTACGTATCTTCTTATAATTATTTATCTTTCTTACACTGAAACATATGCATGAAAAAACAATTGTTCTTTTTCTTGAAAATATGATGCATGAACATAACACATCTACATGCTGACTTAACACATCATCTAATAGAAAAATATCTTAGAACAACTATCAACAACATCTAATCAATTTGTACATCCTCAAGTTATCCATATCATCAAGTAACCTAGTTTGCAATTAAGGGCAATTTAGCATCTTGTGGTGTAGACCCAAAAGGGCCAAACACATACAATTATTCTTACATTGAGATCTTAGCACAATTTCTAGCAACTTATGAAATTATCTCCTTGAACTGAATACCTAAAACATGTTAAACTCCACATTAATATCCATTCATACACCAATATTTAGTCTTTTTTACCCTGTTTTTATCCAACTTTAAAAATTCTTAACTTACAATATACTTAATCAATTTCTTCAAGTTCAGAGTTTATATCTTTCTTGAGATGTCTAATATAACATAGTAAAATGGTTTTGAATTATAAACTCAATAAGATGATCATCAGCTTCCAAGTACTGAAACTACATAGTTTTGACTTATTTCACAATATTTGCACGAACATTCCTATTATAGAAATTTATTTCCATGCATGACAACCAACATGCTTTTCCAACATTTCCATATAGAAATAGATCAAAACTCAACACTCACTTCCTATCACCTACTATTTTCAATTCACAAACTTAACCAAACTCTTAAAATTTCTTTAAACTATGAAGAAAACTCATCTTACCTTCAAAAAGTAGAGAGAGAGTAGTAGGTCTTCGTGAGTCTTCCCAACCTTCAAATGTAAATCTCAGCTAGAGTTACTAAACCTAATATGGTGACTCTCTTTTAACATGTCAACACATGATAGGGATGAGTCATCACTTAAGGTTGAGGTGTCACATCTATCTGTCATCTCACTGCTTAGTCAGCATGTTTCTCCCCCCTTAAACGTGACACTTAATTTTATTTATAGGTGACTTTTCAACTTCCCGGTCACCCGCTTATCGTTTTTGGTTGTTCACTTCTTAATTTTTCTGGGGAAAGTCTACAAATCTATTGCAGATGATCGCTATGAACATGTCTAGTTGACAGTGATACTACTCGAGACTAATATATTACGCTTTGTCTTTGGATCGGTTGACCACTCACTCAAACCCCAATCAACCTCAAAATGTTCGAGAGAAAATTCAAGTTTCAGATGACCATTTAGGATGTCTGCACCCTTCCGTGTTTCCACGGATCCCAACATTTCTGTAGATACCCACAATTACTTAGATCGGTCAACCGCTCATTCGTGCCCCAGTCTACTGCAAACTCACTTGAGAACTGATAAAAAGTCCAGACATACATTCCGGACGTCAGTACCATATGTCCAAAAAGTTCACTTCCCATAACAACACAACCATCTACTATAATCCAAATAAGTTCTTATACATTTAAACCTCCAACCATTACAAATCAACCACACCTAACATCAACTACTTCATACCAATTAATAGCCTCCTCAATTACAATTTAATCATATTACAATCATTGAACATGGTTATCGTATAATTCATACTTAATACAATAAAATTTTTGGGCGTTACAACACGTGTCCGCATGAGCAAAGGCTTCCACAGCGGAAGTGCATCCACAGCTGGAGTGAAGGCTTTTGTGAAATCATGCGGAAGACACGTGTCTAAGTGTAGGCTTCTGCAACAGAAATGCACACATCTGTGGAAGTGTTTGTTTCTGTGGAAGTAGGCTAAGATGAAGATGCTTGAAGAGCATATGTCTGAACCCAATTTGCAGTCAACCGAATTTATAAAAATGTGAAGGAAGTTTGATGGGGCAACACAAGATTCTAAAAGTTGGATATTTTTAGGGATTGTTCCAACAAATTTTTAAGGTTTAGAAAAGTAAATTGATTTGTATACGTATACTTTGATAGGTCAAGCGGATTAACAAGAGATTTGAACTAATTAGATTCTCATTTACTTGAGCTTTGACTCAGTTATTGGTAGGCCTGTTTGATGTAGGAATTTATTTTTATGTCCAGCATTAAATTATTTTTGTATAATTTATTTGAGACTTGTTCTCATATAAAATGACGTATCCATTTTGATGGCTCGTCGATTTTTGTATTGTATACGTATTTTCACTAGACATTTATTTTCGAGCATGCATGATATTTATTTTATTGATCATCTTGGTTGTGTGAACCAAGTTTGATTGACCCATGTGGAGGTCCTATTTTCGTTACATACATTCGACCGTTGGAGGATGTGTTTTTTGTGTTGTTGTTAACTAGAGTAGTGGGATAGCTGAATGTATTATGTCTCTAGACGCAAAATCCTAAACCTGATCTAGGTTATTTGTGGCTGTTATGATTGCCTGAGTATCACCATTATTTATTTCTATTACTGTCGACGACATGATATGTTTGGAATCAGTGAGTGCCTCCATTTTCATTGAGTTTTTATCGTTAAACAGTAGTGGTTTATTTTGCGTATGTACTACATTATAGTTGGAAGTTTTGGAACTTCACCCTACTAGTCATTTTTTACTCAGTTGTATTTAAATGTTTTATCTATGGTATGCTCACATATTTTTTTTAAAAATACTTAAGCTGAATGTAAAAATTTCTCCTACTGAATTTAGTCGACTCACCTCAACAACATTTTCTTCGGGTTTTAGTTTGGAGAATTCCCAACAACTAAGGAAAGAGTGAGTTCAGCGAGATTTCTACTTTACTATTTATTCCCCTTCGAGAGTTTCATTTGGGAGGTTGAGACTTGATTTAAATTTGTAATAAATTTGCGATTGATTACTTTTTGGCAAATTATTTTATTATAAACATATATTACTACAATGTCACTAATGGACTGTTTGTTTTAATCTATTTGGTTTGAGTCCTAACAAAATCTTAATTTCTTTTAAGTTTTTTGTTGCTCATTAAATAATCAAGATTAAAAGGTTGAATAGTTCGGTTCATTTTCGAGACATGTCATTTCTCATTCTATCTCATATTCCAATTCTCATTCTATCTCATATTCCCTTTGGGGGCATATCACACCGCAGTGGGGTTAGCAATATTGTCTTCTAACAAGGCCATATATTACTTGGTAAATGAGGTTTGTCATGACCTATTATCAGTTGAAATTGCGATTTTCTTAAAAACACTAGTTTCTCTGGCAGCATGACCATGACCATGGCATTTAACAATTAACGATATTTCTAAAACCAATGAATAAAAGAAGGAAATCCCTTCTCACGTCTACCACAGTATTCAATAAAACATCCAAGAAAGCTAATATACAAGAACTGGGGACATAAAACTCATTCAAGGCCCTCCCCCCGCCCCTATACAAATACAAATACAAATATCACAAATACAAATACAAATATCAAACAAAACTGATCTCCTTATTCTACAGTTATTTCTAGTAAAGTCGTAAGTCTTGGTTTTTTGTATCTCCTTAGCAGCAAAGACGAGCACACCACACTCACCGACGACAGAGCCATGCACGCACCTGCAGCCCACGGAGGCAACTTTATCCCCAAGGACGGGAAAAATACTCCTGCTGCAACTGGAATCGCAATCACGTTATAGGCCATGGCAAACATGTAATTCAATCGAATCCGAGACAAGGTCTTTCTTGAAAGATCAATGGCTGTGATTACATCTTCCAAGTTATTTCTCATCAAAACATAATTGGCAGCTTCAATGGCGACATCAGTTCCTGCCCCAATTGCCATGCCTATGTCAGCAGCAGCTAGAGCAGGAGAGTCGTTGATTCCATCGCCCACCATCGCAACTACGCTTCCATCCTTTTGGAATGAGCGAATAACTTCAGCCTTTCCTGCAGGCATTACTTCTGCCCTTACATCTCCAATACCAACCTGAAATTATTCAATTAGATGCACATTGAAATTAATGCATTCTCTCTACTTTTTGAATACAGATATGTAAATACCAACCTCCTTGGCAACAGCACCAGCAGTTCTCCAATTATCCCCAGTAACCATTACCGGAATGACACCCATTTTGTTAAGTCCCTCTATGACCACAGCAGCTTCTCTCTTTAAAGGATCTGCTACTCCCAACACACCGATCAAGTTACCATCGTACCCCACAAGTATCCCCGTCTTTGCACTTTCTTCCAGCTCAACAACAAAACTCTCAACATGAGGCGCTATTGTTATTCCACTGTCATTCATCAACTTCCTGTTACCAACCTATTCACAAATCATGAAAGTCACCTCTCATAAGAAGTAAACCAGAGAAAATAGATAACTCCAATCGATTTTTTTTTTTTTTTTTGTGCATTAAAATTCACTTAATCATTTGATTTTCACAACACTCACCAAAACCCATTTTCCATCAATGGAACATTGAACCCCTCTTCCCGGCAGAGCTGAGAAATTTGAGAAATCAAAAAGCCATCCAGAAGGCTGTGTGCTGTGGTTGGACTTCGTGGTTGCAGACGGCTCATCAAAGAAATGGAAATGGCGAGCATATTCAACTATAGCTTTCCCCAATGGGTGTTCACTGCTAGACTAGCCAGTCAAAAGAATACAAAATATTAGCAATTGGGGCCATAATACCTCATTAATACGAGGAAAACCTTTAGACGTGACCAAATCAAAATAACACTTAGACAAAAGCTTAAACTCCTTTCTAGTCCCCTTTATTTATATAGAGCAATATGAGCTGTTAGGAGCATTCGTGGTCCTCTCAGGTCTCTCTTGGGCGGACTAGAGATAAACTTAGAAGCAAGTAGAGGGTTATTATATCTCCTCTTCGGTGTAACCAGTGGCTCCAGTTTGTGCATTTTTCTTTGGGTTTCTTTGATGTAGAATTTTCATTTCTCATCTAAATCAATATTAAAAAAAAAAAACCTAAAGTTTGGAATATTCTGATTTTTAGTTTTAATACAGATCCCTCTGAACCTCATACCAGAAAGAGATAAAAACTAGAACTGGTGCATACACTTGACTTAGGTATCGTAAAAGATTAAAAGATTTTTTTATGGAAAATTAAGCGTATGCAATTACAAGTAGTAGTAGGTCACCTCAGCAGAAGCCACCAATTTGAGAAATTCTCCCCGATCCATTCCTGTGAAGACTTTGGCCGTTGTAACAGTGGCCTTTCCCTGGGTAAGAGTGCCTGTTTTATCGAATATCACATATTTTACCTTCTGTGCTCTCTCTAAAGCATCTCCTCCTTTGATTAACACACCGTTATTAGCCCCAACCCCAGATGCGACCATGACAGCAGTTGGTGTGGCCAAACCAAGTGCACAAGGACAAGCAATCACGACAACCGATATGGAAAACATTAGCGCAAATACAAAGTAGTTTCCATTCTCAGGGAGCCAGTTATTAGGGTATGCTCCAAGAATTCCACCAATATACCTAACATATATTTAAAAAGATATAATTATACTAACTCTATAAAAAAGTGAAAGCAAGTGTTTGTAAGCTTACCAACCCAACAGCGTAAATAATGCCATAGCAACAACCATCGGAACAAAGATGCTTGCTACCTGCAAGTCAAAAGGATGCCTATGATAAGAATATTAGATTAATTAATAAAATACATTCCCCAAACTGTGATGAATTTAAAAACAAATGCCAAAAAGAAAGTATAATCTGTGAGCTCCAAAGTCCCAAAAATGTTGTTTTAAGTGGCGATCCTCTCAGCAGAAATCATTGAGATCATAAACTTTCATTTCTTCGGATCTTTCATCACATACAGTAAGGCTATGTCTCTTCATTTATAAGTTCATTATATGAGTACTCACCATGAAGGAAAAATACGCGGGTGTCAAGCTCAATCTACAAATGTACAAGCTCAGAACACAAGATTAAACTTAAAATTAGACTTCAAAGTACTTACAAAATCTGCAAATTTCTGAATCGGAGCTTTCGACATCTGTGCTGCCTCAACCAGACTAATGATCTGGTTCAAAACTGTATCAGACCCTACTTTCTTTGCTTCTATATTAAGAGCACCATGCAAATTAAATGTACCTCCAATAACTGGAGAGTCGAGCTCCTTTAAAATAGGTATAGATTCACCTGTTACCATACTCTCATTAACATAACTCGATCCCCAGACAACCACACCATCAGCTGGAATTTTTGCACCAGGAAGAACTTTCAATGTGTCACCAGGCTGAATGAGCAAAGCATCTATTAACCTCTCTTCAATCAACTTCCCATCTAGCACAAGAAAATACAAAGTCAATCAATTAATACGAAATCCTAAAAACAGTTTTCTACATCAACTTATGCTGACAAAGAAACTCGGGAAACAGAAATAATTGAAGCTTTCATTATATTCATTAAAAGAGTATATTTGCATGGCAGTGAATTTGAAAAGAACCTTTATCTTTCACGACCAATAAAGCAGTTGCAGGGGCAAGTTCTACCAACTTCTTGATGGCATCTGATGTTTTCCCCTTAGCAAGACACTCCAAATACTTTCCCAATAATACAAATGTAATTAGCATGGAACTTGTTTCAAAGTAGGTGGGAGACCAAAACCCAGTAGCTGCTCCATATAGAAGTGCACCAACAGAGTAGAAATAAGAGGCTGAAGTACCCAAGGCAACTAATACATCCATGTTAGTTGAACCATTTCGCAGAGCTCTAAAAGCTGCAATGTAAAATCGCTTTCCAATCACAAATTGAACTACACTCACCAAAGCCCACTTCAACCAATCTTCCATAAGGAAAGGCCCACATCTCCAGAGTATCAAGGAGTACAATAGAGGAATGTGCGGACAAATTACCCATATGAAAAAGACTTGAATCTGCCAAGCATTGGTTGACAAAATTAGCATAACAAAATTAATATAACAGGATCAAAAAGTAAATAATAAGGGGGACTCTGTCAGGCGAAGGGAAATTCTGGCTGCTGTTCAAGAAAAGAATAACAAAATCTCCTTGGTACATTTGTACATCTGACTTATTTCTCATACGTTAACAGATAACATAAGCCAAGACGCCTAGTTTGCATAATAATTCAGCATTTGCAAAACCATTGAAAATATTTTATTAACTACAATGCGTACACATTCAGTATGACTGCCTTATGGATATCATTACATTTTACGAACACCAATCAATAAGGATAAAAACAAGTACAAAAACAAAACAAAGCATATTGCACGGAAAACAAATTACAAAACAGAAATTGATACTCACACTGAGAAACAAACTGGAAGTGAATAGCCGAAACATAGTAGAGGTTTCCGCAACGTCTTTGGTAGTCATTCTGCTATAGGGGCTTAAGACATGTAATTTCAACTTCCCATTGCTTCCTCCCTCAATCCCATCCACTAAGGATCTAGAATTGACCACCTCGGGGTCAAAAACAACTTCCAATTCCCTTGATATCCTGTCAAAACGAAATTGTCTCACCCCATTCAGGTTGATGAGTACGCCTTCCAAAAATTGTGCATCTATCTCACAAAATACACCAGAAACCCCCAGCATTAGTTTATCCTGCTCACTACTGCGTACAAGTGAAGCTTCAAAGCCCGCTTCTTCTATTGCCTCCACAATATCATCTTTACTAATTACAGTCGGATCGTACTCAACTTCCCCTAAAGAAGTCGCTAAGGCTACCACTGCCTTTTTAACACCAGGAAGATTTCTTAAAATCCCTTCAACAGAGTTCACACATGCTGCACATGTCATCCCTCCTATAGTGAACTGCCCCAACAGGTTTCCATGAGGTTTTGCTCCAAAAGTAGTTGGTTCAGGCAGTATCTCTGCTTCGAATCCAGCATCTTCAATTGCGTTCTTTATGTCTTCATCCTGTATAAAGTCACAAACCGTGAGTACTTCAAGAATCTCAACATGATCTGGCCAGAATGTGTGAGAGGGCAATCGGCCTTCTTCACTAAATAAGCCAGATAATCAGTCAGGCACTGGGACAAATACCAGTAGCCACAGTTTCATGAAGAAGTTAAAAAATAAGTCCCACAAAACAATTATGTACCAAATTTGGCAAGACCCAAGGGAAGGTCTTCA
>CM039483.1:719697-734012 GCA_022433065.1 Begonia loranthoides
ATGAAAGAAGGGGGGGGGGGGAGGAATATATTAACAGTAAGGTTGAGGCAGGTGAGGGAGGGAGGCAGGCAGGAGGAGGAGGCGTACTTTTTGTGTCCCCATTTTACCCCTTCTCCTCTTTGCATGCGCTTGTACTATCACGTCTTCATTCAAAGGAGTTAGAGAGGGTGAAGAGCCCTAAACCCGACTTAAATGTGGCCAAAGTGCATGCGTAAGTTAGAGAATTAGACCATCCATGGCTCGAGCATGAGAGCGGATTTAGCCTGGAGCGTGGGAGTATAAGAGCACTTGTACGAACGGCCACGTGTTCCTCACTAAAAACGTTTTAAGTGAGATGTGAGCAGTGTTAAATTGTACTGTCACACCGGGGTGGATCCCGGAAGTTGGTGCCTTTAAATGCACCCAACCCCATCCATCATAAACAATTTTAAAATGCGGAACAGGAGAAATTTGGTAGATTGGTGGACTCAAAATTAGGTGAGGAGCTGACCCAACCCAACCACATCTGCTCCAACCAATTATTTAAAATTATCCTAAAACACCAGGAATGAATGAATATAAAAGCGCTGTTGAGGGACTCTTTCACATGCCATACGCCATTTTCATAACAACTATTATATGAAGTTTTACAATACTAAATGAAGCTCCTTTTCAAACACAAAGCGCTCACAATATTGTTCTTTGACTCCTTGGTCGGCTTGAATTATTCTGCTTCATGTACCATGTCATGACTAAGAGGTGAGTCTAATAGAAACGTCGCTCCGAACGACTCAATTCACGGAGATGACTCAATCATCCAGCTCAAGGCTAAGTTCGCAACGAAGGAATTAAACCATAACCAAAGCCATAATTCCCACGAGATTGGCATAGATCCATGTAGCGATCACAAGAATAATGACGCAACAAAAAAATAAGATAAATCCAATACTATGCAACCAAGTTCCAAACAACTAGTATTATTCAAAATGTTATACAATAACTCTAACAATTATCTCTACCAAGAAATAGAATACGATACAAGGAACAAAATAAATGGAGGCTCCTCAACATGAACACCAACTGCCCTAAACCGCTCTTGTCTTTACCTAGAAGAGAGAGGTCTGTTAAGGTGAGTGACTAATTCAGTAGAAAACTTATATAAATGCAATGCATGTAAAACTTGTTTTACTTTTCCTCATCAAAACCATGGTCTAGAGAAACGTGCATTTATTAAAATCATTTTTCAAATTTCTTATTACCATTTTAAGAAAATCTAGTCTTGAAGGCTCTCGATGAGATATCGATTAAAAATATGGTTGTATAGATAGATAATTAATATCAAAAATACTATCGTCGTATTTTTATTTTGAAACCAATCATTAATGAAAAGGGAGGATCACACATAGACTCCTCTGATCATACACATAGAAAGACAATGATTGTTTCTGAGCAACACATCATAAGTCAAGAGGAGGATATGATGGTGGTCTGAAGACCCAACAACGTCACCCAGGTTGCCCGCGAGCAACGTCTCGCAATGACACAACTCGTACATAATCAAAACACCATGATCAGTTTTAGGGATTTGAAACTCAATGAGTGTGTCATCACCGCCTTATTACCATTTTTGTAATGTGCAAACAATCATTTTCACGAAGTAGAAGATGCATGAAGATAACCTTGTAATGATTTGACACCGAGATCGTCCAAAGCATTAAGAGAATTCATTCTCTAAATTAACAATCACCAATAGATAAAATGTCATGCATGCCAAAATGTAAACATGTAAAACTCATGTACATATAACATAAAATTGGACGTGTTGTTGAATAGTATCTATCAGTTTTTATGTGTGACTACCCATAAAATACAGTTTTGGAAAACAATGCAATGGAATACAACTAAGCATACAATCTCTACATCGACGGTGGTTTCTCCTTTTCCTAAAAGGAATAACAACTTCAGATGCTGGTTCAAACTCCGCAAAGTCGACTAAACCTATACAAAGTCAACCGAAAGAAGTTCACAAACTAACGCAAAGAAAATGTTAGGGAATGGGTCCAGTACCAGGCTAGGAAACTCACACCAAAAAAAAAAAAACAACACCATGGTTGTAAACATCACTCGGTGCACGGCGTTGTGGCAATAAGGACTTAACTCGGAAGTTCGAGCCACAGCCGAGACACAAAAATAGTGTTAGTAAAATTTCAAGCTATGCAGAAATTCTGCACTTTCGTGAAAGTCTACGCTTTTGTGGAAAAACAAGTGTCCCACATTCCAACAGACATGTAAACCTTGCGGAGACTCAATTCCCATTGTCGCATGCATTCCACAGCACGTGCGTAACTTAAGTTACTGTAGAAGTCTACGCTTCTGTAGACATGTGTCAATCGCAGGAGCTTTCCTTCTGCGGACACGTGTCAATCGCATGAGCTTTCCTTCTGCGGACACATGTCCTATGTGAAAGGTTTCCTCTCACGAATATGAGCTATCTTCTGTGGACACAAATGTTTCTGAGGATACATGCATTCCGTGAAGTTGCTTTCCACGGACACACGTTTTCGCAAAAAAAACCTGTCTTCCACGAACACAAACGGTCTACTGAATACACAGATGAAGCTCCAACGCAACCTCGCGAGAAGGAGCTCTTGTGTAACCCTGCAATGAGGAGTGCCACATTATGCCCGTTCTCGCCTCCAAACGACCTGCACCTCTGCATAAACCCCAAATTCGTTCCATACGCCGAGACACCGTGGTTTCAAGTTTCAATATTCGAATTCAAAACCCAATTGGAGACTCAACTCAAGAACATGAAAGAGAGGAAGGAAAACTTACCCTCAAAGTCTCTTTACAGTTGAATGAACGGTAAGATCTCGCAAGTGATTTCTCAAACTCTCCTGATAATCGGAATGTACACTCTACACTTGGGGAGTATTCATTATCATTTGCAGCAGCAAATGAAAGAAAAGTGGAAACTAGAATTTTCTTTACAACTTAAACCAATTTACTTATTTACCTCTAAATATCTACAACATTTAACGTTTGATTATTTGAACAAGACTTAACACGAAGCTAAATTTGATTGGATTGCAAAAAACATTTAGATCAACAAAAAACAGTGTTGACCACGATGACATGAAAAATCTACACGGCAAATTTTACTTCTCATTACAAAATTTTTCGGTTTTTACAAACATCATAGGTGCGTGAATCTAGACTTCTACCATAAGTATTCTCTTTGGCTGTGAACTAGTTTTCTTGAAAGCATGATACATGAAGCTAAATAGTACAGATTGAAGGGGTTGATTCTGTACTCTGCACTGTGGACTGTGTTGTTATTTGCTTAGCTAAGTTGTGTTCTCATTCACCACTCAGGCTGCCGCCTCCTCCGCAGATGAAACTTTCTTCACCACATACACCTCGTCACCTACTTTTATCACCTTCCCCTTCCCCTTCCCCTCGCTGGCTGGCTCCTCCTTCCACACTAAGTTCTGCCCAAAGTAAATCTGCAACAACAAATATACGACTTCATTTTGTGATCTTTTTTGTTTGCCTCTAAGAAACAATGTTTTTTTAAGTTATTTTCACTAACTTCTGACCTTTCCCTGTTGTTTCTTTGTCGGCTTGAGAACTCTATCCGACCGGATTTTCATTAGAGTTTCGTTTGGCTCCTTTCCAGCAATACCCGTCTCCTGGTTTATGGATGGTACCTGAAGAAGAGGAATACCGCGCCCATACCATTAGATTTTATATTGGTGTGTGTTTTCAAGAAGATAATAGTCGATCCAAGGTCTTAGCTAGTAACATTTAGGATTGCCTTACCCAATGCTGAAGAATGTCTCCATTTCATTAAAACCAGTTTTGTTTGAATTGTTATGATTAATGGTTTGTCATCTTCTATGCATGAGAACTGGGAAACTGAATCAAATGTTGTCCTTGTCGGATTATCAGCATCTTCAAATAATGCCCTCTGAACTAAGCAATTGAGAGGTCACCAGAAAGAAAGAGATGGTATGGAGTTGAACTACCTTGCAACGCGAGCATAACTTGACTCCATGAAAAGTGAACTTGTTGATTTTGATTTCGGTCCATAAGTCCTCAGAAAATGGTCCACATCCATCAATAAGAATGCTGGCACAGAAATGAGAAGGATTCTTAAGATCTTTCAATTCACAGCAGAAAAGAAACAAAATATGAAACTAAGAAACACGGACTGATACTTGGGTCTAAATCGGTTAACTCGCACGGAGTCTTCAAGAAGATTATTCAGCGCATCCACCGATTCCTGAAATAATTCTTCTTCCAGGGTGAGGACTGTATTTACCAATTGCAAAGTAATGAGAAAAATAAGACTACTCTTATTCAACAGATGAAACCTGAGATAATAGCATGAATGGATACATATCAGAAAACATGATTTGGTGTCCACAAGCATATATGGGATCCACAGGCCTTGTTTCTGAAGCTGAATTGAACAAAAAGCAAAGGATAATAATACAACAAGTCCGATTAATGCCTAACTCTGTTCTGCATTCCCACTTAAGAACGCCACCACTATAAAATCTCACCAGAATTGAATCGAACTAATCTACTAGGTTTGCCGAGATACTCTGAAAACCATTTTGACGCTTCAGCTCCCTCATCTAATGCACACCCTGACCACTCCCACACAGAAATGCCACTGATTTTTTCATGTCGTTTATCCAAAGAAAGCTTTACCATAGCCATCCCAGGTGCTTTTATTGCTGTAGCATAAAAATGACCAATTTACTGCACCATTTTTTGCTCAAGAAGGGGTAATACACATTTAGTTAAGAATAACCAAAGTCTTTTAAACAAAACTCAGAGCTATGACCCGTTACAATTTGTAATCCTAATCAGAGTTCTAGAAACAGTATTGATTTATAATGTGGAAAGGAAAGAAGGAATACTAACTAAAACTAGGATGGAGTGCATCAAAATGGACATTCAATCAGTTCAAAGACAAAATCCATAAATATTTAGGATGAACGTGATAAATCTCGAAACAGAATCAGCATCAGATGATCCAATTACATCAAGGGTAGATACTCATGTCACATGATTTTGTTTACATTCAGAGGAAATCCACAAAAACAGAGAAAAAGATGTAGCGTAGTACCAAGAAAAGAATTTGGAGAAGGCTGCCAACCCTCCAAAAATGCTTCTTCTGGCATCTCCACTTCAACTAGAGCAAGCTTTGGTTCAACTCTTTGGGTATATGCCCTCCCCTTTTGATTTACAATCAACCACTGACGATCCCACTGAAACCCTGTACACAGAATGACAATTTTACTGAACAGACGAACACCACACAGAAATCAAGGAAAATGCTCTGGAGTGCTTTGAAAGCAACGCATAAGAAGAAAGAAATAGAGCGAAGCGGTGGTGGGAGAGAGTGGGAAGGAGGGGTTGTGGAATACACACCAGTAGGAGTAAGAGGAGCTTGAGGAACAGAAATACCACGGCATGACTTGTTAGGATAGATGAATATTGAAGACACTCTCACAGTCGACGCCATGCGATTGTTAAGCGGAAGACGAAGATACTGATGACTCTCTCTGCCTGCTTTCCCTAGACTATACTAATAGACGAATGCAGCATTGGAATTAAATACGAAGATATCCTAAGGAAAATGTAGTACCAGACGCCATGTATATAACAAATTTACTAATATGTAATTTATATTATTTAGAAAATTTTATATATGAATATAGAGTTCATTATTATCAACTAGACTATAAGCATAACTTATTAGCGAATGATATGTTTTATAAAAAATTACAATTAAAAATAAGTTCTGTAGTTGAAGAAATGTATCAAAAGGCTCTAGGGTTAAAAGCAGTTCCCAACACATTAGGAATTCGAATAACAATATTAAGAACTTAGATGCAAGAATCCTGTACAAAAGAAATAGCAAAAAGAGAAAAACAAATAAATTTTTGTTGTGATAAAATAACAAATAGAATAGGCAAATATGGATGCCGTGTAAAAATATATAAAAAGAGGAAGAAATGAAAAAAAAATACCTTATCATAAATATAAACGAAATAGATGGATAAATCTGAGAAAATATTTTAAAAATAGAAAACAGTTTAGACAAATATATCAACAGAATAATAAAAAATACTGTTCTACAAAAAAGAAAAAGTGTACCTACTTGCTATGCTACGAAGAATGCCATTATGCCAATAAATGCCAAAAAAGATACGAAAATAATAATAAAATTCAAACTTTAAAATTAGCTTATGAAATAGGTTACGACACAATATAAGATTCTAATATAGATTATGAAGTAGATATTTATGCATATAAAACTGAATCATCAAATTCTAGTCATAATGAGTAAAAAGGTTACGCTACAAAATCCAAATGTAACTTTTATCAAAACTAGTATACACAACAATATATTCTATGCTTATATAGACACTGACGCAACATTATGCTTTGCACGCAAACATATTTTAAGAACATGGAACAAATTAGAAAAACCACTTAGAATTATTGTTGCGGATCTATCGATTCATGAAATATGGTTCGTAGGACATTACATCACTATTAATATTGAAGAATATCTCTTTATTGCAAAAACCATATATTTACATGACTAAGAAGTAAACATTTTCATTGGAAATAAATTTTTAAAATTATATCAATCTTTTATTCAACGGTTAAACACTATTTCTCTCATTTTTCCCGCAGGGGGACGGTGTCAAGAAAAAGCAAACCACCACTCACATAATCACACAAAACGAAGTAATTAAATTATTAGCACAAGAAATTTTAGATAATATTCACTTTCTATATACCATTAATAAAATTTTAGATAATAAATTAGACGAAATATGTAGTGACAATCCTCTTGATCAAATAAAAAATGCCAATACGGAAGAAATTATAATAAAAGTTAAAAGACCCTTTAGTCGAAATAAATATACTAAATAAAATACCTTATAGTATAAAAGATGTAGAAGAATTTAAAACATAATGTAAAAATCTTTTAGATTTAGGAATAATTAGATAAAGTAATAGTCCTTATAGCCACTAGCCTTTCACGTAGAAAATAAGAACGAAATAAAGAGGGGAAAAAGAAGGATGATAATCAATTATAAAAAAAAAATGAATAAAGCAACTATAGGTGATAGTTATAAATTATCTAGAAAAGATTATATTCTAGAAAAATTAAAGGAAATAATTTATTTAGCACTCTAGATGCAAAAATCAGGATATTGGCAGTTAAAATTATAGGAAGAAACAAAGAAACTAAGAGTGTAATACCCCGATTTTCCTCACATAATTAATTAAGGATAATTGAGATTTATTTGATAAGAAAATTTGATTGAGGAAAATTAATTGGGGTATAATTAGATTATTCGAATGAGAAACCGAATCGAATAATTTAATTTCGACCGATAATCATCGTCAAGGAGTATTTGGAATAAATCGAGAATCAAGATTGAGTTTAAAATAATTTAATTAAATTATTAAAAGAAGGAAAATTTAAATGGAATTAAGGAGGAAATTAAAATGAAACAAAATACAAATAAAATGGGGATTAAAAACTGGCTCAAAGTATGGTCCAGTTCGCATCAAATGATATATGTTTTCTCTTTCTCTGGATTGAATAACATGCTTGCAGTTCAAGCTGAAGAAATTAAAGATAATATGTTCTGTGTCAGACACTTCTATGATGATAAATTATTGTGAATGTCCTCTATATTCTTGGACTGGTGGTGTTGCGTTTTTGGTAATATGTAACTAGATGGTTAGTGGTTGATTGGTTGTTTTGGACTTTGTCTACTGCCTTTTTAATTTGATACCATGGATGAATAGATGTGCTAAGTTGATCGTCGTTTGGACGGCTGTGAATAGTTATACTTCGTAATTACTGCCAATGAATAACGTTCACCGTTTGGATTTCACTCTATTATTTCGATATGTGACCTTGATAATGTTTGGACTGTAAATTCCACTAAGTGAATGAATGAATAAAAGAACCATGTTTTTAGTAATGGAAAATGTTGATATATTGCAATTGGTGTGATTGATGGATGTTGATGTTTAATGCCCTATTGGATATTAATATTAGGCGTGATTTAGGGTAATAAAGTTAAATAAATTATTTATTGGTTCAAATGGATTTTTATTAAAAGATAATGAATTGTATTGTGAAATAAATTCTCTTTATTGTCAGGTCACATTGATGGAATGAGCAACTATAAATGGTTATTGCTATTTTCGTTGCACATGTTAAGTTACTTAAATGGTTGTGGCAATGTTGCTAAGTAACTAAATTAACTAATGAGAATTATTAAGCGTTAAGGTTTATGAAAATTCGGTGGTCAATAATTATTAGTTAATTAGTCAATGAAAATAATTGGACGAAACATGTAAAATGAACTAACAGAATAATGATATAAAAGTTAAGGTTTATAATGGATAAATATATTAATAAATAAATATTAATTATTTTGAAGGTATTAACGGGAAAAGAATAAAGTGTCAAACGCGCCACGGACTGCAGGTAAGTGATACGCATGTGCTTTGGTCCTTAGGGCCCTACATCGCAAGAATAGGAGATGCATGTTTCGGTGTTTACAGTTTTAAATAGCATGTTTCGATGTTTACAGTTTTAAATAACATGTTTCATTGTTTACAGTTTTTATAAGCATATTCTATGAATTGTATGTTGGTTGCTCTATTAAATTCCTCTAGTAGAGAATGTATGCATTCACGAGCATCATGCATCATAGTTTTCAAAAGATACGAAAATAGTTTCCATACATACTTTTGAAAAGGAAACAAAACGATTACAAAATGACAAGAAGGAAATAAAGAAGAAACAAAACGATTACAAAATAACAAGAAGGAAACAAAGAAGAAATGAGACGGTTGTGAAACTTAAAGAAATAAACGTAAATGGGTGTGACGAGATGTGAGGTTGGGTTAGTCGCCCATCCTCGTCAAGTTTAGACATCTCTAACATTTTCAAGATAAAGATAAACATAAACGGGGTCGTCTGGGGATGTGAGGTTGAGTTAGTCGCTCCTCCTCGTCAAGTTTAGACATCTCCAACGTCTTTCAAGATTAAGACAGACAACAAATATAAACGGGGTTGTCTGAAAATGTGAGGTTGAGTTGACTACTCCTCCTTATCAAGTTTAAACATTTTCAACGCCTTTCAAGATTAAGACAACAATAAATATACAACGGGGTCGTTTGGAAATGTGAGGTTGAGTTGGCTACTCCTCCTCGTCAAGTTTAGACATTTCAAACGCCTTTCAAGATAAAGTAAAGATAAAGATAAAGATAAACGGGGTCGTCTGTGGATGTAAGGTTCGCCTCGTCAAGTTTAGATATTTCCAACGCCTTTTAAGATAAAGTACAATAACAATCAAGTAAAGAAAGTAACAGTAAAGTAAAGTAAAGATAAAACAAAGTTAAGATCAAGAAAATGGTAAAAGAAAATAAAAGAAAGAAAGAAGAGAAACAGAAATAGAAAATGAAAAGAGATTTAAAAGTTGCATGACATGTGCGTCATACATTTTATTTTATATCACTTACTGAGCCTTAGGCTCATTAGTTAAGTCTTGCGATGTAGGTACACGCACAGGTGAACAGACTAAGAGACAGTGGATGAAGGATTTGCACGAGGTGGAACTTGTGGCTGGCTGGGCTAAGAATTAAATGAAATTTATTTGTAAAAAGGTTTGTAAATTATTTAGTATTCTTTAATGCTTGTTTTAATTCCGCTGCGTTTTCAGAAAATAATTTTATTATTTTCACTGCAATTGATAAATGTTTTAAGTAAATGGTTTTAATGACCGAGTTTTAATGTTTTTAATTTTATTATTTGTGTTCTTCAATTGATTCAAAATAATTAGTAGTAGAAGATGCTGCTATGTTATCAGACATAAAAGAATAAAATATACCTGATGCGTTTATGATTTTGTGTTGGTTGTTGATTCTTTGATCTCTCCAAAGTATAACCTCAAGGATTTGGTATGTACCTTCCAGGAATTTCTCCCAAGGTAGTATCAACCAGTGCTCAAGGATGGTTGAGAGAGGAAACATAAGATTTACACAATGCTTATTCACTCTGAGTTCTGCAAAACGAAACCTCTTTATTTATAGACGGGGATCAGTCGCCTTTACAGACCCTTAACCAGGAATTGATTCCCCGACATATAACTTTAATAAAAGAGAAAAAGATAAAAAGATAAGATTCCTGACAAAAGGAATCATTTGTACAACTTTAATTTTAATAATTGCTTCTTTTCTAGTGGTTGTATTATTTCCGTGATGATGCTTTTGTCTTCTTTTTTCCACTACATGATTCCCGTGACGATGCTTTCCTCCACTACATGATTCTTTTGTTAGTTTTCTATCTCATTATGATGCTTCTGTGACTTTTGATTCTGCTACTTTCACTATTGCTTCGTTGTTTCTGAATGTAGTAGTCACAGAGATGATCCTTGTTGAGATTTATTGAACTGTAAAGTTGTCTTTTTACTTCTTCGGGAAGTACTGCTAGATATCCTTCAAGATTATAAAAATTGATTAGAAAGTTGATAGGGTCTTTAATTTTACCTCTATTATTGGTTATGGTCCATGAGAGTATACCAAAAAAGTATTGCTAACATAATAAATCTTCGTAGTCTAACCTGAAAATATTTTTTGAGTTTGGAAAAATATTCCTGATAGTAGATGTGCTTCCATAGCCTCAGGTATTTCAAAATTGTCAAAATCGTCTTTTGTTGGATAATCCTGATTGGATACTCCTAATGTTGCGATAGCTAGGGATAGTGATAGGTCTTTTCCTTGATTGTCAAAGAAGAGATACGATGCATGGATTCGTAAGAATATTTCTCGCCCTTTGGTAAATTTATCAAAATAGGCTTTTATGACTAATTTTACCTTTAAAGGACATTCGTCAAAATCCTTCATACTGGTAGAATAAATAGTATATATAAGGCCATGTTGAAAATAATCAAAAATGGTTAGAGGGGATGCTCCAGAAAGGAATATGACTTTTGGTCCTGGACCTCATCTTTTAGGATAGAAATTCATTGTAGTATGAATTTTTTGGTAATTTATGCCATATTCTTTTCCAAATATATATATTCCAAACAATACATACATATATATATATCCTTAAGAAATCACTTTTCCAAACTATTCTAACATAAATTTTCAAATTATTTAAACCTCAATTTATCCCCCCACGCAATCAAGGTATAGTCCATAATTCCTCATCCACCTTATTCTTTACTAAATTCAATATACTCCAAAATATTATAGATCTTATACTTTCAACCTTATTATAACCAATATAATTTCTCTTACTAAAAAACTTTCATCAATCATCTCCAATTTTACTGACAATCATTCACTAATTCAGCTTTGATATCATCATTTCTAATTCCAAATATCATCTACTCATTTTCTAATAACCTAAATCTTTCCTTAAGCTACTTATGAATATAATCCGGGTATCATGATTCACTTTATCCAAATATAATTTACTTGAACAACATCTTAAATAGTCCAATTCTGCTCATATTATCCCAAATTATCAACTAAGCATTGTGCTTAGCTCCACGAAAATTTAGGATATTACAAAGAAGACATTAGGAATAAGATAAATCTCTCTCTTTGTAACTTCTGAAACTCACATCATGATCTAACTTGTGATTAGTAGGACCTATTTGCCGATCAACATTCTCCTAATATGAATTGAATCTTTGTATCAAAAATTCAAATTTTGTTTTTCATAGAGGAAAGTGAAATTGAAGGAAAAGTTTACTTACTAACAAAATATTCTAAAGAGAATGAACAAATCCTCCTTCAACTTGTCATTTGCTAGAATTTACTAAAGCAGCTGTGAAACCCGAGAATTTTCAAGAGAATAAATTTTATGTATAAATTTTTCGCGTTAAAATTGGACATAATGTTGGAAAGTTGACATAATTTGTCTCATAGTGGCCACATACGCAAATTTGGTCAATTGGTCAAATTGGTGGAATTAGAAGTTCTTGAATGGAAAATCAATTCAAGAAATGCAATCTGTTAGTGTTGGGGACAAATCAAAATTTAAAATGGAAAGTTGGAGGAAGTTTATTTAATTGATAACACATGTCTAAAAATATGTTATCATTATATAAACCAGACTAAGAATTATTAAAGGAAGTTGAAGATATGAAAGAATAAGGATTAAAATGAAAAAGAAAGGAAGGGGGAGAGTTAGCTAAAAATTTTGAAGAAGAGGGAATAGGGTTTTATTTTCTCTTTTCCCCTGCTTCCTTCGAGAGAGAGAGAGGAGTCGCGCTAGCTGCTAGAGGCGATTCGCGGGAGAGAAGAGGTGAGCGAGGGAGGTGAATTCTGGGTAAGAGCTGGATGATTCCAGCAACGAGTGGTCGTGCATTGTCGACTACAGGTGGTCAAATTGTTCGGAGGGATCCTTGAGTGACCCTCATTTTCCACGGATCATGGTTTCAGTATAAAACACGACGAGAGTATTTTAACTTATAGTTGTCTATGTATACAACCATGTTTTCTTAATATCTCGACGGAGACCTTTGGGCCTGCTTTCCTTGAGATGAAAAGGATTTAAATATTTTATTAAAACGTGCATAATTACCCGAAACTCATCACTTTCAAAAAAAGTTAAAACAAGTTTTACACGAGCGTAGTATTTCGTATAAATTTCCTATCAAACTAGTCACTCACCCCACGACCCCCACCACTCCAGGTAAAAGGAAGATTAACTAGACTTGCATGGATCAAATTGAAGATGTAATACTCTGAATTTTTATATCAGAATTTAATAAGGATAATTGAAAAGTAATTGGAGGTATTTAGATTAATTGGGTAATTATCGGGGTATTACCAAGGACGTCTTCGTAAGATTATAATTTATAGAATTTATCGCATGTTAATTAAGAATTAATTTGGGAGAAGAATAAAATGAGATTTATTGGATTAGTTGAGATTAAAATGTTAAAGTGTGATTAATTAGAAATTAAATGAATTTAGATAAAAGGAGATTAATTATAAAATAAAAGGAAATTAAAATGGAGAATTGAGAGGGAGAACCGGTTTAGATTCTTGTGGATTGGCTGGTCTGGTTCGGGTTGTGGCTTTTGTTGAAAATCGAACGCGAAATGAAAAAGAAAACTGTGGAAGCAGAGACACCAAGATTTACGTGGAAAATCCTAATGGGGAAAAACCACTGGTAGAAGAGAAATCACTAATTTGGAAATCAAGGTACAATGAGTTTTGTGACTCAAACATCAATACATAGAGAAAATAAATAACTCTAATATTGGATATGGGCTCGACCCGGCCCAACTAGAATTCAGGTCACTCTGAACTCTAACAACTTTGGTCTGGTCTAGTTCAGGAAATGAAAGAAGAAAAGGGGGGAAGAATTAATTTGGCCTTCGACCATTTCATTCAGAAAAGAGAGAACAGAGACGTGAGAGAGAAGAACGGGAGAAGAGAGATTGAGGGAGAAGGAGATCGAGCGAAGGGTGGCGATGGCGAGCTTGGGCTCGGGTACATGTCCTCCGGCAAATGGCGAGAGACGGCGGGCTCGAGAGGTGGCTTCACTGGTCGATTTCGGTGCGGGGCTCGGGTCACCGGATTTGGCAATTGGTGCTATGGCATTCCGTCGATTCCCAGTGATGCTAGGCGACAGCAGATTAGCGACAATGAGGGAGCAGCGAACGGTGATGAGTGGCATCGGAATGGTCGGCGATTCACAATGGGCAACGTGAATCCAGACGGGTGTGGATGGCGACCCGCGACCTGGGGTCCAAACCCGGTTTAGACGGTTTGGATCGAACCATTGTCTGCTATGTAGACAACCACATCATTCCTTCCAGCCTGGAATTGCACCCTGCATGATAGACACTCTGGAAAAGCTGATAGAGTGTTTTCGGTGGCGCTGTGATGGACAGGTTGGAGGCAGGGGGCTTCGGGTGTGCTAGTAGGGTGTGCAGAAGGGCTACACTCTGCCTTCTAGGAAGTGGCAGAGTGTTTATCTTCAGAGAATGGATGAGAGTCAAGAGAAAGCTAGCAGAAACATGAAGGAGAATACTCTGGCAGTGGAGAATAAATTATGAGGGAGCCCTCGGGTGGAAGAGAGCTGGAGGCCGAGTGTCCTTCTGAGGAGAAGACAGAACGAAGGAAGGGGACACCCGAGTGTGTTTTCTTATAGAAGTCGAGAGAAGGAAAGTGTGGAGTTGGAGTTGGAGTTGGAGCTGATGGCCGAGAGGTGTAGGTAGTGGTCTTCTGCTCTGTTTTTAGTTATGTTC